>JAQIWU010002982.1:0-10685 GCA_034696445.1 Isotomiella minor
CTCCCTAATTAAGCCAGGAAAGTGCATTGCACTTATTACCGTTTTAAATAAAAATAATGTGCTTCCTTCCTATATTAAATGAAGGGTCTAGGAAATGGTTAGTTATCTATCCTTACATCTATGGAGGAGATGGTGGAGAATTGACGTGAACCGAAACAGATACACGCAACATTGATACAACAATAATTTTTGGATTTCCTTCAAAACTTTCACCATTATCCAAATTATCCATAATGAGTTCACCAGTGTAGTCATGACAGAATGATGGTATTACTACTTATGATTGCTGCCTATGACAATTATTGTAAAGGGAACGTGAAATTGTGAGAATTTCTGTAAAATCACAGGCAATCTAGTTTCTATAGATTCTAAGTCACAAAAAAGTAGATTTTGTTAAGACCATGAAGCTTTTTTTTGTTTCATCAATTGGAAACCTTTTGTCTCATTAAAGCAGTCCTAAACACCGGATGGATGCATTATCATCTATTAAGCAAAGACCAAATAAAAGTATAAAGGATACTGAAAATTCACGAAAGGAAAAGTGAAAGGATAGGGTTGAGTAAAAACTACAGGAAGTAAAGGGCAAGTACAATTCATGGAAGAGTCAAGGACAACTCAACTCATGTCTGTCACTGTCTGTGAGCAAAGTAACTAGAAAAATAAACTCACGCCATACGCTAAGCAGCCTTATGCTACACACATATTCAAGTAATTTAATTGCACACTGAAACGACAGCTTCTAAGGGTTGAGCATCAACATGGAATTAATACATCGGACAAGCCTTTGGCACAATCAATTTGTTGCGTTATGCACGCTCATTTCACGAATAAACAGGAATAACTTGAAGGAATCGCTTTTCTTGAAGGAATAACTTCTTTATTATTTAGTATTTGGTGAGGGATGGAATACATCTGAGCTGGTTTATTTTACACGAAAGGAAGACTGGCAGTTCTTTAATTATTTGCACCAAATTAATATCCAACCTTCTTGCCAACCACAAAGACAAGGTGATATCCAACTGTTATTTCCTGTTCTGAGCATGAGTGTCTGGAGTTACTCTTTACTCTTACTTTCACGTAGTATGTACTTTGTACTGGTTTTTTGTGAGACGACCTCCAAAATGTTCTCCCTTGACCCATTGCTTGACTGACCGATAAGCGAAAAGAAAAAAAGAGTTAACGTCTTTTGTCTGGCCTTCTTTTTTACCTCGAATTCTGGTCTCTTATTATTACTCTCGTGCAGACAAACCAATTACTAAACTACCAAGTGATATGAAGCAATCAACAAAGACAGCCATCTGCTCCCAACAAGTGCATGCAATGATCCCCCGTTGGATCAATTGCAAGGAGGAGTACAAATATATCAAAAAAATAAAATGTTAAAATTATTATAAAGTCCATGGGAAGAAATAAGTATAGGGAATAAACTTGCATCGACTGTCTATTGATCAACAGAATGGAGAAAATTCTGGCCTACATTTGAAAATGCTGATCTTCTAATTTATCTAAGGCACTTAGGACACACATTATCGAACCATTTGGCATTTCCTAGTCGTGTTACAGAAAAACTTATGGAGTCTCTCGTAGAGGAAATCGAACCCCTCATCGATTCACCAATATAACACTGGATAATGTCCATAACTGGTCCACTCTTGTTCCCAAATCTTAAATCCCACAAGCACATAAGGATTCACTACATTCATGAGAACTTGGACCCATCCTACACAACAAGTATTTTAATAGGTGACATCTGCATGGGTCCCAGCTGTTGCTCTTTCTCTCTCCCCTTTCCCCACTTCCCCCTTTTTCACACTCTCCTCACTCCTTTCTCTCAACTGAACAAGGATGAAGGCAAAGGGTTGAGGGTCTTCTAGGCAAAGAATATGAAACGAATCCCATTCATTGCAGTGCTAGGCCCTTCAAATAGGGAAAGCTGTAAAGATCAAACCTTTATAAACACAAGTTTCAAGTGAAAGCATGATCAGAACTTCCAATAATTGGTTGTAATTTTTGTAAAAGTCAGATTATGAGACATACAAGTTGGGCTACATTTTTGTACAATTTTGATAAATTGCAAAATGCTATCTATTGATGTTAGACATAGGAATACCAAAGTCATAAACCGTTGGGCGACATTTGATAAAAGACAAGAACAAAAGAAGTCATAGAGTCGCGAACGTTTCTTTGGTTTTGTGGACGTGTGAATACAGATAGCATCCATCCAGTGAGTTTTTATGGATGGGATTACAAATACAAGGTAGAGTAGGTGTATTAAAAGAAAAAAGAGAAAAGACGTTGGGAAGAAACATGGAAGAAGGAACAAAAAGTTGAAGCAAAAAGTTTTCGGCTGGCAGCTGGTTGGGTCTTTACTTTTCTTTTCAGTTCTTTTCCCTCTCATATGCGGTACACCTTGCATACATGACAAGTACTTGGTTTGGTTGTGGCAAAATACAAAACGTTCTGCTTGTTCGTTTTATACATTTTTTGTTGGTGTCCTTGGGGACCAATTTTTCTCATATTATACTTCCTATGTATCTTCCGCATCACAATCTGTCCCTGTACAACTGCTTGGATGTACTACAATGCACGGACAAAACTGTAACAACGTGCTTTCTTCTTAGCATATCAATGTCAATACCTTTATGAAACCAACATCCGTGTACATGTCCAACAAAATGAGTCCTTTAAGAAAATTATTAAAGACTAGGACTCCACATATGGATACTTGAAAAGGATTTTTATTGGGGTTGGTGAACGATTAGGTTGTCCTGCTACGGTTTTTCAATACAATATCATCAGTGCTAGGTTGTTGTCAGCATTTCGCAAATGGTATAAAAGGCAATCACATGAGGAAATGCGAGGAATGATGATTGTGAGGAAAGTGAAAGTCACTTTCTCCAAAACAGTCAGTAATTTTTTTATCACGTAAAAAGATAAGTACACCACTTATTTTTATAATATCATCACCACACTTAAGATTAGTTATCATTAGTATATTTTTGTCATGGAAGAATGCGTTGGACGGTAATCATTTAACCTTCAAGAGAAAGGATCTCCTCTATCCTCAATTCGAGGTCGATATATGTCTCCTTACTGGCGTAAGTATGGTATGTGCAATGTGAAAAGAAAAGGGGTGCACATATCTTTTCCGTCTTCAGTTTGAATGTACTTACATTTTGTTCCCATTCCCATTGCCTCATTCAATTTTTCTGTTTGCTTCATTTTCACTTCCGGAAATGTCTTTTGGATTGATGGTTGCGAACACAAGTCATTGATTCCTTTCTCAATAAGTAGCAGTCCTGGGTTCTGTCAAGCCTGTCATGTCCATTTAATTTCCTAAGTGAACTTACGATTAGTCAGATGTCTTGGTCTGATGAAAGTACAAATATGAAGAGGACATACATACTTGCCTCTACCTGTCGGACCAATTGTCAATGTCCCGAAGCGAATAAAATATAGGTAGAAAGATTGCAATCAATTGAGTCCCCATTGCTGTACTTCTTTTTACAGACTATCGCGATATCATGAAATAATTTATTTCTTAATCCCACGTTTGATTGTGCAACTGAGACCACATGCCATGCATCTTATCATACATCAAATGACCCTCCAGTGCGTACGTGCGACTGTACTGTTTTGCGATGCAAGTGATTTCCCTACGTGAAAAGCCCATCTCAATTTCGACGCTGGCAAGTAAATAAATAAATGGACGATACCTGTGACAAGTCACTGCATATTTAAGTTCCACTCTGCTCTGCAAAGGATAAAAAGGCACTCAACGTAACACATTTCTGCGTCATTAACATCAAAGGGCATGTTCAAACTCTTCCCATTCTTCCAAAGACATTTTAAGAAGTGTGAAAATGTTGTGGCTTATATTCATCAAAATTCAGCATCCCCGTTAGGAGTTAGTCTCGGGGGTTGTGGTGGAAGCCCTTATTGCAATCGCCCTCAAGGACCCAAAAAAACATGCACCAGGCCCCTCAGCAAAGACAATTATGATGACGAGGAGACTAAAGGAACACAGCCGCATACCGTTCACACTCTGCAGCTTCTGGATAGACTTGTACTAAAAAAAGTCCGAACTCTCGGGAAAAGTGGGTAGCAATGACTTGATAATTTTTGAAGCTTAAATTGCATGATGATGTGCCTACTTTACAGCCCTAGGTTTTCAAAACCAAAATGGTCTACTTGTAATGGAGTTTGAATTAACTGGTGAGAATGGTGAGCGGGTGGCGGAAATCCAACTACAAAGAGGGGACATTTTAGAAGAATTTTGGATCAAAGTGTTTAATCCAAATTCAGAACTTTTATACTGCACCATGACTCTAAAGCCTGACGTAAAGATGAAAGGCCTGGTAAGTTTGAGAAGAGAAAGTCTGTTGGAAAAAGGATTCACTCATGCCTTTGTAATAATAGATTCTTTGCGTCCACCTGAACGACCAGCCTCAAACGTTTGTGGGATCAGTCCACGAGATCAGAGGCATGAGTAAAACTTCTTTCATCAACAATAGCCAAGGCGAGAGAATTTACCAAGTGTTTACACATCGTGGACTAGGTGGCTTCGGATGGACCAACTCGGCAAAGGTATCGGTATCCCAAGCAATTATCATCTCTTCACTTACTCTACTAACATTTTACTTTTGATAAGAAATATTTAAAACTAGAAAATCTGTCAGGGGAAAGGTATGTCGTTATGTAGCTCAGAGCACTAAACAAAATTAAATTACATTATCTAGTTTTCTCTTGGTGGGAGTAAGAAACAAGACGGCTGAAAGTGTAAAAAGAAAATACTTAAAATGAACTGAAACCTCTTTCTGTTACAGATACTTAATTCCGAAGGCAATGAAAAATTGGGGGACATGCAAATTGTGAAAAGAAAGGGTCCTGATACTCTTTGGATGAATCTCACACTGCCTCTAACTGCGGAGAAGGATTTACTCAATAAATTGCTCGTTTTAGGAGCGTGTTTAATATTAATGAAAGATTAAAGAGTGTGTATTGGATTTGTTGACTTTGCTAATGGCAAATGGTGTTGTCGTTGAGGATGAAATGCTTTGGGGCTCGATAATAAATTAAACAAAGGTGATAAGAAATGAGAAGTTTCAGCTTCCAGGTTAATAATTTCCTTCGCCAAATGGGAAAAAAGTTATACAGAATTTCAAAACTAAAGGTTCAACCCCGAATCCACAATTTTACTGTTGTGGAAGCTGTGAGGCCAGAGACTTCATCGATTATATGACTTCCGACCAGGCACTGTGGTTTTTGAGTCGAACGCAGAATGAAAAGAAGGCACACGACTGCCAGACAGATTAGAGTTAAGAGCATCCATCCAGTCAAGAAAAGAAAGTAAAAGTGAAAGCGATGAGTGAAAACTTTGCTTAGGTTTTGCTTTGTTATTCATTGATGCGTAAATAAAGTGAATTAATCCTCCTCAAAAGCAAAGCAAATGAGTGCAGAGTGACTGACTAAGCTGAGGTTGACATTTCTCATTTCACTCTTTAATTTTCCTTCTAACCATATTTATTTATGCGATGTCGGAAAGGGAAAGACTTTATTGGTTCACAAGGAAAGGAGTTGTGAATTGCTTTTCTTTCCGTCCTTCCCACAGTCTCACTATAGCCTCAGTGGTGGTTATTTATTCCCTTCCATTTCCATTGCTCATCGCAAACGTTGTCATTAATTTTATACTTGATTGAATTCACTAATTACAAGTCAAGTGCTTCTCTTTTTGAAGACAAGGGATCCCTCTTAATAACCACCCTCTCCTTTTGATGGAGACATCTTTTCCTTTGGTGGTTTCACAAGAGAACAAAAAAAACGGGGTTCAGACTTATGAACGACTGATTATGTAATTTGTAGCAAACCATAAGCAGGGTAATTTTTAAACTGATAAACAGAAAATGTCTGAAAGTAGCGACAGTTACACCGGAAACCTGTGGTTTTGAAGCTCTGTCATTCAGTTGCCATTGACCTCTTGGAAGAGGCTGCTGTAGGGAGAACTTAATTAGTACACCCAATCCTGCAAATTGACAGGATGGGAGAACTGAGACTGAGATTGATCGTATAAATCCTATGGCCACTTTCATACATGTGTGTTTATTTATTCACGTTCCAGCTTTAAAAATGGCATAAACATTCACAGGTCCATCCACATTCATCCACCAATTTTGAACCTGCCCTTTGCCCTTGTCCAGATTTAAAACAACCCTCAGTTCTCTGGGTGGATGGATGGCTGAAAAGTTTCTTGATTCTTTCTTTGCTCCCTGCACCCTGCAGTACTGCCGCTGTTGAATGACAACCGGAACCACATTCATTGCATTACATTGAGTTGGACGTGGACATTTGATCCTTTCCTTCCTTTCCCTTTTTCACCTTCTTCCTTTGCCCCACCCTCTTTCGTCTCTTATCTTGCTCCTTTTCTTGCTCAACTCTGCTTTCCCAACTCCCACACGGGGATGTATGATTCCAACTCTTCAGACCAAACAGGCTCATTTTCAAAAACGATCACTCATCATCCACATTACATCAAAATTCAACAACCCCATAAAGCAACAACGGTCATATTCCGTCCACCATGGCTGTGGCATACACTCCTGCTCATTCATTTGACAGAACTCTTTTCCTGAACGTCTCTGAGATTTTGGTCTCTGGTCTATCTCTGTCTCTCTAAACTGACTGGAGAGTGATATCAGCAGGATACATACAAGAAACAGAGCAGACCCAGAGAATGAAGGATTGAGAGGGAGGACGGCATTGCCCAAACACTCAACCGCAAAAGTAAAGGAAATGAAAAGAAAACCAGCTTCTTAAAAATAAACATTTTCCTCCACATTTTATCCCAATCTCACCCCCAAGTCATAATCATTCAACTCTTCAACGTTTTGAAATTGGACAAAGTAAAGGGCAGTAGTGTCCCCCTCACATCACATCACATCCTGTCCGCTCAGCAGATAGGAAAAATGTAGCAGACTTTGTGAATGAGTGACACATGAGACTGTAAATAAATGCAAGACTAAAAACCGACTGACTGACTGGACCATGCATGCGTGGGGGGGGGAAAGGCAGCTGGGAAAAGGGGTGACTGACTCGTCAGTCAGTCAAGGGTGGGTGCGTTCGCATATTGTTCTTCTGCATGCATGTGTGCTGGGGATTTGTAGTTTGCATAGGTATCAATGAGTGGGTGGGTGGATGCCGACTCGTCTCATTTCATCAGTATTAGGTATATTCATATATTTTCACCCCACACCAACCCAAGCACCACACATCACAAATCAATCAAGTGTCAATCGTAATGGAATCATGGCATGGCGTGTCAGAAGAGCAGGTCTGGAAATGTAATATGATCTATCTGGGATCTGGAATAAATATAGAGAAGAAGAGTGGCTAATTAGGGAGGAAGCGTATGTACACATCACATCATGAAATGAATGCGAAGCAGACTTTCGATGTAGGTGGAGGGTGTGGGTGGGTGGATGGAGCAAAGATCCATCTAATCTATCTGATCTTACCTGACATACAAAATACAAATAATTGTCACTGCTCCTAAAAACAATACCCTACCGCAGACCTCTTTCCGCTCCAACCACGACACGACTTCACCTTTTACCATCGACTCCTCTATCAATCTCCACCCCTGCTTAATTACTGCCTGTGTACTTGTGTCAATCCTGTGATGTGGTCTCTGTTGATATCTCTCTTGAGCGCACCTATTTACTACTCCCCTTCGTATGTGTGCACAGGCAATAAAATAATATGGTAATAATATTGCCACTTGTCTTCTTTGGTTACTTTCATTCATGTCGGCAGTCAGAGAGTAAATAATGGTGTGGTGGTATGATTTAATGCTTGTTTCATTGTATTGTTAGTCTTCTGTTTTGTTTCATGTGGTTGGTTGACCCACGTCTGGCCGTCGGTGGTTGACTGGGTGGTCCATCTCTATCCCAGTCATTGCTGGGGATGTAAATGTGCAGCCATCGAATTCGAATTGACGGACCAATCAATTACTGTGAGCGAGAGAGTGGGTGAATGAGGGATGAATGTGCATTTGACAATTGACCTGGCCATGAATGCAAAGGAGCATAAAAACGGATTTACAAAAGTTGGTCAGAGGTATCAAAATTATACTCATTAATGTACAAACTCTGTTGAATCCCTATTCATCATCATGTATTTCAACGGGGGCCCCAACGGGTTCATTCTGGGGTTGGGGAGTATCGAAGTTTTCCTCGAGTAGAGGCTCCTCGTAGTTTCTTTTCTTAATTGCATTACTGCTAATCGGTTCCAGAACAGGTGGACTCAGCAGACTGCCTGTCGCACGTTCATTCCGGCATGAATGTGACTTTTTCTTGTCCAATACGCAACTTCCTTTCTCTTTTTCGTAGTACTGGTCCTCTACATTGTGTTCAAAAGTATATGTCTCGACCAGTTCATATGACTTTCAATTGATCTGTCTTACCTTTGCATCCGTAATGATATGACTGTCCGTAGAAACACAGGTAATACATGGTGCAGTCAGAGGCGTCAGCCACATTGCCATTTTTGTCACAGTTAACCGCTGATTGTAATCAAGCCCACAACATATTTACTGAATGAAACCCTCATTTCAATGAAACTATCTACTTACGAGGTGGGCATACGTTGTGAGGGATTCTCGATCTCGGGAGACAATCCCCTACTCCCGGATGGAAGGCTGAGCGAAGGTCACAATACTTCAAAAACGCATGTCCCAAATGGCACAGGTAGTACCTTTGGCAAGAGGAATCAGTGGGGTCGAGATACTTTGCTGTCAAAGGATCCATAGGACAACTGCATTTCTTTGCATCTTTATTTGTCTCACAATGAACAGGGCTACTGATATTGGTACTGGGCTTCATTGTTGTAGTTGCGACGGTGGTTGTGGATCCCACGGAAAGTCTCCTTGTCTGCAAGATAGAAAGCAGGAGAAAGTAAGAGTGGATTCTCATCCTTAAAACCAAAGCCACAAGGTAGATATAGTCTCTCAACTCGCTGCATGCCACTTTCCACAAACTTATTGTTTCCAGTGAAATGTCCCAAAGTCTTATGCCACGCTAAAATGGTTCAAGCTCCGACTATACATACGAACTGACCATCAGCAAACCTGGTACTTAACTTAATTATCAAATGATCTAGTTTTAGTTGTGACAATGGCTTTTATGTATTCTTTTGGATGCCTATTATTCTCAGGGCAGCAAAACATCCTCATTGTCCCCATTCAATTAGGATTAGGATTTATGCTACTCAAATGAAGCGTTTGTCATCATATTCTTTTTCGTGTGTCTCAAATGAGAAGAAAACTGTCCACACATTGTTGAAATGAAATGTTTGTCGACTGGGATTGTTTCATTAATTAGGGAGGAGGATGTGTTCTTGGCTCCCTTCAACTGTTGTTTTAGTTACGCAATAAACCTGCCTGCATAATATGAATTTCTGTTAATATGCAATGCAGAAGACACACTCGGTCTTTGTTATCTTTAAAGCTATTAAATTTCTCTAAAAGTTTAGTTTGGTTACTACATCTGCCTCCCCTCGGGTTTGTTTTACATCGGCGGAGAGCAGAGAAGGAGATACAGTATTTGGTTTCCTCACCAACCAAAACCAACAGCCAAATGCAGCAACTGTCTTTACTAACATAGCACCAGACCAGACCCACACAATGCCCAACAAACAAAATCAACAGGCGAAGAGATTATCGAGGAGGAACAAGTGGCGATGACTATCGATGATTTGATTATGATTGCAGAATCGGTTGACAAAGGAACACGCTTGTGTTCTTACTTTATTGTTCACCTTGTCCCTTCTTTACTTTTTATAAATAAATACGTCCATCGCTTTGACTTAGTACTTCAAAATCCCTCTCTCTGGCAGCCACATGTAGCTAGCAACTTTTCATCTCGGCTCCTTTTTTCATTTTCATCTCATCACATCACGAGGCACAAGCCACGCCAAGCCAAGGAGATGTGATCGTGTGAGGAGCAGATGTCCGTCCAAAAAGAATGAGAGAAAAGAGAATCAAGCTGTCTTTCCTTTCTTTTCTTCGCCCTTTCTCTTTTCTTTTCCTTTTTCTTCAATGCCCTGCACATCTTTTAATATTTTGAGTCTGATCCCTTTTCCATCCCTGACCAATTTTCCTTTCCCACTTCCACTCTTGTCTGCAGTTGGCACATGCACTGTCATGCGAGATGTGACTGCACACGTGCTACTTGTTAAAGATGGTGAAGGCACAGTCGACGTCGACAAACTGAAAAGTCCCAGTTTGGCTTTTGTCAAAAGTGCATAACGACCAAATTTGATTTTTAAGGTTTGGTTTCAATATAAACGAAGGCATCAGTCATAAGTAACATGACCAGATTTACTATGTCGTCTTATATTGATCATTATTTATTCGATGATATGGTATAACCACAAATTCATTACAACATCGTTATCTCTCCACTTCCATCTTCTCATTTGAAACAACAACGGTGTGCTTAACGCTTTTTAGCCAAATATTAACTGGTCATTCAATTAGGGTACGATACAAGATACATCCGTAAAAACGTTGATACTTCTTGTATGGACATTATGCAATTGCTTGGGACTAAATGCTTCGTGCAGTTTCCTTGTCAGCAGCAAGTGAAAGTCGATGAGACTTGTGTGAAGCATTGATTTAATGCATTAAAAAG
>JAQIWU010002983.1:0-10664 GCA_034696445.1 Isotomiella minor
CATTTCATCTGTTTCTCTTGGCCTGTTTCCGATTTTTCATCTTTAATTAGCATAGGTAATTTTACACTCGGTGACTTTTATTTATATTTTGTGGGTCAAGCATGAAGGAAGTTAGACAAAAATACATAAAAATTTAGTCCTTCCAGCAGAGCTGGTGAATTAATTTCACTTTTCACTTGAAGACCAGATGGCAGGAGAGATTTGATTTTGAAACATGTACTAATTGAGGAGCGAGAGCCCTTTCCTTTCTGGCTTCAAAAATTATAAAAACCCATTATTTGTGCCCGAGGGTCCAGATGCAAGATGCAACAAAACTAAGCAAGCACAAACAAGTGAGGTCCATCCACGTCCATACAACACCATAACCACACACAGTGTGAGTGAATTGAGCTTCTTTACTCGCTCTTCAGCACGGCTGCTTTCTCCACATTCTCATTGGCGTTTGCGATGCCTTTGCCTACGACTTTCTCCCAAACACTTTTTGACCTGCCGACCCCATTGACCTGACCCAAGGGTCCGCTAGCGGACCCGTGCTAAGCTAGTGACGAGCTGAAAAAAGAAGAGGCAAAACAGGTGAGCGGGGTGGAAGGATGACTGACTGGGGCAACATAAGTCCGCTACTGAACAAAGGCTTCTTGCATGCAATGTGCGTCATAGATTTTGAGCTGTGGTTTCGATTTGCGAATTTTTTGAGAGCAGTAGCTTACCTTTGAACAGGGAGGAAAGTCTATGGCCTGGAGGCATTTTGAACTGGGTCGTCGAAAGTACAGACAACTGGAATTAAAAAAAATATACTTGGGCAAAAGCAGATGATTCCAATGATGATAACCACAATTGTACTATTACAATTGAAATCTTTCAGTATCGACGTTCCAGTTATTGAAGAAAAAATCGCAAGGAAAAATAAAACCAGGGCTCTTTTAAATTTGGCCTTCTCTTCAACCACTATATGGAGGTATGACACGCAGAAGGTCAAGACCACAAGCAGTGGAGACCACCCGATGCCGTCGCAAAGTTTTGCGGTCCCCCTCCAAATTGCAAATTTCACCCAACTTGCTATAAAAAATAAAGCTTCTGGAACTCTTCCGGTTGTCTTGAGTAGGTAAAAAATGTAGCCACAGAAGCAAATTATTGTTGCCGAAAAAGTAAGTCCCATACAATGAAGGCAGTCGCTAAATTTAGACATGGCTTAGAGCGTAGAACCTAGTGAGAATGAGTGTCACCTTAGGATTCTCAAACTCAACTGCCGAATCTAATTTTTAAACGCCCTCTCTCTAATAATTATGTTTTATGCAGATAATCATAAACTAAAATTCCAATACGAGAATTATCAAAAACCGTCCAACATGCATTTTTTCAATAGAAAATTATAAATATAAAAATACCTGCAAAACCATTTATTCTTGAATGAAATAAATTTACAAGCGTCAAAGGGTAATACCTGTATACATTGCCTTAAACGAGTCTATCGTTCCAGGAAGAAATCTTGCTGGTATAGCCCACATTAATTGCTTGGTCATCGGGATTACCAATTTATATGCCCATGGGCGACCCTCCTCCTCCTCCTCAAGCTCAGCCCATAACCACTTAATGATATACCATGAGTGACTTACATAGTAAAATTTTGAGGTTAGCCCCAACACTATGAAGATAATTTGTAGCAGCACGAATAATAGATTATGGACGAGGGCGTAATACGAAATGGGGTCCATAATTTGTTGTGAACTACAGAATTCATCCCTCAATGAGAGGTCAAGATCTGTAGCGTTAGATGAAGGAATTATAATGCCTGGGCTTAAAGTTGAACAATCCATAATGCTCGAGTTCTTTCAACGCTGATTTCTTTAATTTAATTTATCCTCTTGTTTGATGAGAAAGAGTCACACCACTCAAACTTATGCCAGCACATCGTTAAGGTTAATTTAAGGAATCTCAAAATTGCATTGGATATTGAGATCTACACCACAGACACTAAAAAGTACAGCCAAACTACAGAAATGACTCACGCACATTTCAGGATGATGAAAAAAATCGATACAGAAATCAACCCCGTATCACATTTTCTCGGTTCGGTTCGCATGGGGGTGCCGTGAGATTTATGCCCTTGCCTAACGCTTGCTTTTTGGTTAAAAAGAAAAATAAGGGAGTCAAAATCATGTCTTATGCTTTATTTACAAAATGACAGTAATGTTTTTATTTAAAGGCCGCAAAAGTGACAAATCCAAAACGACTTTTTCTTCTGAATTTAAACTCTTTCACCATCTTTTTCCTCTCTTCATCATGGAGAGACTCAAAACAACTCAAGTACTCAACCAGTTCATTCTTAGTCCTTCTTCCAAAGTTTGAGATTGTTCCCGTTAAAATTTTTATCGTCTTTGCAAAATCCCCTGTGCTGAGGGAGTTGTAGCCTTCAAACGTCACGTCCTAATACAAAAAAAGTAAAAAAGTGAAAGAGATTATAGGGTTTACTTACCGATGGATAAAGTGGCTCGTGGTGAAATCTCACAAGACGCATGTTACAAATCGCAATTATGTAACTCAAGTCCGTGATTCGACCTACTTTGGTCAGTTTAACCTCTCGCAAGTCTGAAATATGAATACAAAACACCCAGAGTGACCCAACTCAACTTAGTCTTTCGAGGCCTTACCAGTCAATCGACTGAAAACCGGTCGTGTCCAATCTTCCCCCAACAATCCTTTGTCCCCCAGTCCCTCGCAGTTTTCCACCTCTACTCGTTCCAGGAGTCTCAACCCTGTCCAAAGTGCCACCCACTCCTTTTCCCTCCCCCCATAGCCCAGGATGACGAGGCGGGTTACGTTGTAAAAGCAATGAACTATCCGCTCCACCCTCAACCCTATCACAGCCTCCACGACGGAGTGGTTCAGAATCCTCAAGTCTTTCACTGTGGGTCTTGCCACCTCCAACATCCCTTGGACAAACATGTCCATCCGTTTCACCTTCGAACATCTTAGTGCATGCAACTGCTTCCTCATCTTGAAGTCGATGCTGAGGGTGGTCAATCGGGGAAAGGATTGAACCACGAAGATGTCCCTCTCAATGTGAAGGGTGCTAAATTGCACCACCAACTTCCTCAAATTTGCAAACTCATAATTGAGGAGAATGTCCGTGGTAGACGCCATGCATGTCATTATCTTTGAAGCTATTTCCGACATCTGCATCGAACTCTCTGACCTCAGGGAGTAACTGAGTTTACCCAAGTTGAGGGAAGTGACTTCAGAGTACTTGTCATAGACCAGGTTGATTCTCCGATGGTAGCATAAAAGCGTCAAGCAGAAAAGCGCAGAGTCACTCAACAAGGATCGTGACTCGGGGACCACGATCACACTTTCCAAGTACGGGGTCATTAGTTTGCTTTCGAAAATGTCGATCATAGGTCGCACGATTAGCTGTTTCAGGATAGGCATATTTTAGTGAATGCTAGTTTTTTTAGATGTGGTGACTCACAACGTCCGTTGGAGTAGTCGTGGAGTTCCTATCCAACCCCGCGTTCGCGTACTTGAGGGGGTAGGAGGATATCGGAGAGAAGGTGAGGTAGGGGACTGTAACGCTCTTAAGACTCGTACAACAGGCGAGGAGGAGGCTTCGGACATAAAAATCCGCCCCTCTCATGTCATCCGAGAGGATCTCATGAACCCCCAAATGTTCCAATTGAGCACAGGCCAGGGCGAGACTGAGGGTTTCCTTCATGGACAACTCTGCCAACATCGTTCCATCCACCTCTTCAATGATGAGGATCCTGAGACTCTCACCACAGGAAGAGATGAGACGGATCATGGCATTCCCATCCACTTGGTTCGTGAAGTGGAGGGAGGTGGGGGCAAACAGACTCGTCCAGGCAGAGATGTAGGAGAAGGAACACGAAGGGGACATGATGAGGGAGCTTAGTTTGTAGGAAAAGGAAAAGTTGGTGAAGGGCGTCGTCGTATGGCTCACGAGTGTGAGGAAGTCCTTCTTGGTTCGAATGTGAAGACGGATTTTGTCCATGTACCGACTCTCAACCCAACTCTTGGTCCTCGGGCAGGTGAGGCGAAGGGTGAGCCAGTCGGAAAGGTTCAAGTGGGAGAGGACTGATGAGACTATCTATACAAATATTGATCCAATTAAAGCACTGGACTTTTTAGAGTACCCTTACCAAGTTTGGCATGTCCAGAAGACCCACACGACGAGGAGGTGGAGGAGGAGGAAGTGAAGGTGCAAATGGGATTATTATTGCAGACTCTGGTTGGGGCAAGGTGACACCACTACTTTTCATTACTTCCTCCATGGTTTATTTATAAAAAATTATCAACTTATAAAAAACGTATACAAAGAACAATGTGTGTAGAGTAGAAAGCAAAGACGCAGATGAGATGTAGGTATGTAGCAAAGAGAAAGTAGAGGAAGGTTTTGACCAGCAGCAACTTTCACTTCACCACCGAATACCTAAAAACCCAGGGAGTAAATAGAAGACACGGAGCATGCCCGATAATATACTTCTTCGACTTGCGTCCTTCCATCCTTCTTTTATAAACTTTGTTCCATCCGATCCGACCGATTCATAGAATAGGAGACATACCAGAAATTGAAAAATTACTTTTGATGAATCCGAAAAATGTAGAGAATTATGAATTCTACATTTTTCATAGGTTTCATAAGAAGATATGATATGCTATTCATAGGTGTGCAATGTGCAATAAGGGTGGGGCAGAGTGAGACGGTCCTTATTTTTCAACCTGAAGGGCCTTCCATGCAGTCCTTGAAGATGATAGACATGCAGGCCTGCAAGGATTTATTTCTTTGTACTTCAAAAGCTTTTAAATGAGAACTTTCAAAATTGTCAAAAAAACCGAACCCCTTGAGATTGGTGACGCATTGAGTGGAGTCGGCGGGTTTGCAGATATGCATAGTCAGTCAGCAGCCTGACTGAATTAGTTTCTTTTTTCTTGAGTTTAGTTTCGTTTTTTTGAAAATTTGAAGAAAAAAATCAAATGAAGTCCAAACCGGTCACTAAAAAGGCCAAGTTGGCAGCAGCAGCAGAGGCGGCTGCTGCTGCTGCGGCACAGTCCAGTGGGGACACACCTTCATCCGTCGAGGGGGCGGATGAGGGGACGTCGTCATCCTCAATTTCTTCCAGTGCAAGCAGTGCCACGTCCCCACCTCCTCCACAACAACATCACGGCGGAGGGTCCAGTGGTGGAGGAGGAAATGCAGAGTTGATGTTGGCTGCGGCAAAGGCGGTTATGGCTGGCATGGTTAACAGTCGAGGGGTGCCGACGGCGACGATAGGAGGCAGTAGTAGCAGTAGCACTGGTGGTGGTGTCTTTCTTGGCAGTGGGGGTCATCTCTTGAGGAGGAACAACAATAGTGCCCCCATCTATCCCTCCTACGTCCATCCAGATATTACCGAATGGCCTAAACTCCAAGTCCTCATCAATGCGCCGTTAAAAGCCGCAGCAGGAGGATCTGGGTCTGGTGGAACTGGAGGCAGCAGTAGTGGATCCGCCACTACACTGGCTGGTGGGGGTCCTGGTACTCCGCAGCCTGGTGCGGCAACCACTCCGGCACCTCTGTCCCTCAGTTTTGGTACGTCGGAAATGAAACGAAGGCTGTTTGTTCTGCTTTATACAATTTGTTGGTGTTTTTTTGTAGGAACGGAGGGAATGATGACAATAGACGACTTGGATGCTTTGCAACTGGAGTTGGAAACCCTGTGGTCAGCCATGGCGTGTCGAACCAGGTCACTCAAATTGGATCAAGGGGCTTTACAAAACTCATCATCCTCTGCTGCTAGCAATATTGCTGCGAGTCTTGGAGAACACTATGATCCTCATCATCAGGAAAAAATAAATGCAGTGGCTTCCCTTATTGATGCTGGCCATGGGACGAGGACGAGCGTGTCGGCAGCTGCCAAACTTGTGATGGGGGCACAACAACAACAGCAGCAGCAGCAAGGGACATCTGCTGCTGCGACCAAGACTAGTAGCGGAGTTGGGAGTGCTGCTTCTTCCCCTGCACCGTCACCATCGCCTTCAACATCTGTGTCTGGTAATAAGAAGGTCGCTTCTCCTGCGGCACCGGCAGGGAAACAGGATCGACAGCCTAAAAAGAAGTTGAAGGGGGAGGCTGGTATTGTTTTGAAGAAGGGTGGAGAAAAGCCAGCAAGGGCTACGCAAAATAGATCGCATTCTGTTTCTTCAGGTACAATCATTGACAAACCCACCTTAAAATGACTGTAATTTGTAATTTTCTTTTGTTAATTTGATTAGAATTGGGCGGATTGGATGGCTTTTACAAGCATGAAGCTCCTAATGAATTTTGGGAGTTTGCGGATAAGTATTGTGGCGAAATTACTGCTGAACATTTGTCTGATCTATCAAAGCTAATCGAAGATCATCGTCCCCTCCCTGAATCGCTGTTTGAAATCCCACCTCTTGGAAAGTATTTCAAGGGAGAAGGGGAGGGAAATAAAAAGTATGCATGCTGTCAGCGTTTACGATTAGCTCCTTTGTATTCTTTAATTTGTATCCTTTTGTACTTTTTCCAGAGACGAGGCAAAACAATCACGGCGAGTGGATGCTTGTGGACCACTCACTCAAAGGCTGGTTGCATCATTAGTGGATGAAAGAGTGGCTGTGTACAAAAGCCAGCGTTCTCACGGTCCGCTCTCACCAAGAGACAAAGATGACGGCGCTGGGAGTGCCGCACACTCTCCTGGAGGAAGTAGTACTGCTGCTGCAACTCCTTCAACAGAAGTGGGAGGATTTATACATCGGGCTGGTTTGATTAAGGCCCTTGGACTAGATGGGGGACCTAACCGACCCCCGATGGAGCTACAGTTGAGGGAATGTCTCTTAGAAAGAGGTCTTCTGAGCCCTGAGGACTCCTGTGATCCACTTCTCCTCAGCCCGGATGATGAGATTTTGGCAGAGATTAGAAGGACCCAGAATACT
This sequence comes from Isotomiella minor, assembly GCA_034696445.1. Taxonomy (NCBI): domain Eukaryota; kingdom Metazoa; phylum Arthropoda; class Collembola; order Entomobryomorpha; family Isotomidae; genus Isotomiella; species Isotomiella minor. The sequence goes on from JAQIWU010002983.1 coordinate 6,952, forward strand.
TTGAGAAAACTACACGACTACAATGCGGAAAAGTTGGGTGAATTGTATGCAAAAGCTCAGGTAATTTACCATTGCCTCTTAGCCTTGTTTGTAAGAGCACATAAAAATTACCCGTCTTTATTGTCTCTTTTGCAGAAAGAAGTAGAGCGATCTTCTCTGAAAATTGAGTTGGAGCGAGCCGACAACGAAGTAATTGAATCATACAGGGCCCTTGTTGCTCTCAAGCAGAAGAAGAAGCCTATAACCAAAAAAGAAAAGGAGGCAACTCAGAAAGCCTTAGACCTGAGGGACAAGGTGCTGCAAAAATTAAATCCTGGAAGTAGCAGCAGCACCACCAACAACAACAGCAACAACGATGGAACTGGCAGTGGAGGTGGGTCCTCTTCCGGAGGAGGAGGGAATAGCGCCACAGGCAGTATCAAGGTTGACGTCTGACTGAGTGAGTTCCTCATAACTTGACCATCTTTATATTTTTTGAGTAACAAATATCCAGATTAGTATTTAACTCATTCATGTCACGACTTTTTGTAAAATTGAAGTTAACTTTTGACATCAATAAAGCACTTGTTGTGAATTCCCTGGACCATTATTGCCCTCATGAATTAGAATTAAGCTTACCTGTTGTCGGATGCAACAATCGTAGTAATGCTTGTTTGGTTTTGCATCTAAAAGTTAAATTGCAAGGCATTATATATACAAGCAAGTAGATAAGCTCAAAGATAAAGTCAACAGGTAAAAAGTAATGGCAACAATGAATGCGCTTCACTTGGCTCTTGGGTATTGGATTTATGAAAATGAAAGTGAGAGTTTCGCAGCAGAGGCAGACATTGTTAGACGCACTGCAACCACATTCTCGCCCTTTAGTTCGTCATTGTCATTGCAAGAGTGAACAAGTAGACTTGGATTAAGTCGAATGCGTAGCTTTACTAGCTTGAGGCTGCGTCTGAAAGTTAAAGACGATAGCTTCGGCTTATAGCAAGTTTCTTCGGCCTTGTGTAACAATAAAAGTTTCTCTCTCTCGTGTATTTCTTCTTCTTCTGGAAGATCGTGAATTGAATTGAATTTTACTCCTGAAGGTCATCATCATCATGGTCAGGATGTATGATCATGATCATGCGTGAGTGAAAGTGAAAGCTTCATCATCACATATCACATCATGTGAGCCATGTCATATTCCAACAATCAATCAAACCCTTCGGTCGTCTCATTTTGAAACTCTTAAAAACTGAATTCAATCATCTTAAGCAGCAGAAGCCTGTGTGAAGAGAGAGATTAATCGATTGGATTTTGGACCCTTGTTTTAAGGTAAGGTTTTGGTTTGGTTCAAATTAAATTGTAAGCGTCGTGCAAACCATGTCTATTTTTGGATAATCTGTAACATCTTCACTCGCAACTCACAAACCTTGTTTTTTCGGTACAGAATGAAAATGTGTGAGTGGTATTTAGGTAAATAAGTAGTGCATAAAGAATTAAAAAGGATCACAAGTTAGTTTTTTTGCAAATCATTAACCGTAAACAATGCATGCATGTATACATTTTACATTTTTTTGCAAACATGCGTACAAGAGGGAAGATGAGACTTCGACTTCACTTCCCTGTGTAATGTGTAAACGGTTTAAAAAGTAACAGGCTTTGTTTTGCTTTGTGGTCTTAAATTAGAAAAAAACAGGATGCCAGAAATGCACCGGAAGCATTATTAAGTGTATGCCATATATGCATTTTTGTCACAAGTTAAAGACCACACCTACTAACACTCTTCCTCTATGCATTTGACTTGGTTCATCGGTTTGAAATTGAAGACGACCAACTCTCACCATTTCTAATTGTTGTTACAAATTGACAACTCGCATATCTGATAACACGCTTATTAAGACAGTTCGCTCATTCACAAGCCATAAATAAATTCTCACGCTATTTATAATCCCAACAACAGAAGAAGAAGAAGTAATTAAACACGTCTCTCCTCTGTCTTCTTGAAATTATCGAGTTAGTTATAGCTTGTGTCTCACTCCACCCCAAAGCAAAAGGTGTAGAATTCTAGTCTATTTGACCCTCATCTTGACTCGACTTTTGACATGTTGATGGGCTCTATTGTTTTATTACAAAATAATATTATATAAATGAAGGGGTTGAGCACCTGACCCAACACGCATTATTGTAGTGCTCGCATTGTGTCAATTTGTGTCGGATTTTCTGGTTTGTGTCGTGTCAAGAACATAACCGTGTCAGAAATGGCGGTTTCGTGTCGTGTCAATGGTTGACACATACACGACACGACACATTTTGACACGAAATGACACGTTTCTTAAGCATTGCGCTTATGGGAAAAACCGTTTCGGTTTGTGTCAAAAACTGGACCGTGTCAGAAATGAGATTTTGTGTCGTGTCAGAAAGTGAAATGTGTCAATTTTAAAGTGACACGATTCTGACACGACACGAAAACGACACGTTTTGACACGAAACCAATGACACAATTCGAGCACTAACACACATTAATAATAATTTGCAAACAATTTGAGAACCTGAACTGAACGTGGTCCTTTTGTTGGTAATCTTTTTTTTAACAAAAACTATAATAGTATGGTGTGGTGTGGTGTAGAGGTAAAATAAGTGTAATTTGTTGCTGATGGACGCAACGTTGAACATTAACATTAACATCAATTGTCTAATTCAATTCATTAATAAATCCAACTTGTCCGTTCGTGATGCAAGGATTAATATATTGTAACAGCACAGACAAATGGATGGATGGATGAAATGTAGTTGCGCGTCTCGGTCATTTATTTATTTGTCATTAGACCTTATGATGAGGAACATATTCATTTCATTCGTGATAATTTGTCATTAAGGCACGTTCATTGGATGTGTGTCCGATCCATTGTTGCAGATTTGATTACATGTATTATTGTTGAATGGTTAGGTACTACACGATAGGAATGTGTGATGAATAATAGTGCAGACTTACCTTACTTTTTGGCTACCGCCTTTAATTTTTCATCTTATTTATCCATCTTCTTACGCAATGGAGGCAAATGGCGTTTAATTCTTTTTCTGCGAAGAGTTGTTGTTTGTTGTTGTGACACTAAAGGGACTATAGACTATAGACTTATGTGTAAAGGGCCTTTATTTCTTTCTTGTGTGTCTTTAGATGACGAGTAACAATGAAATCAAGCACTTCACCTACATAACTTGCCTCGCAAAATTCGCATTTTGTAGACTTAATTGTTAATTACAAAATGTGGGTTAGTTTAGCTTTGCCCAGGCCCCTTCATTCAGTAGTAAAGTGGTCTGGTGTCATGTCAGCAACGGGTTTATATAGAAGTCCTGCAACAGCATCTATTAATTGTTAATTCATTCATTCAATCATTGCAATAGCCTTTGATTTGAGGTGGGGTGCATTGAGACTTTTTGGCCTGGAACTAAATGAAATTATAAAATGCGACTTTAAACTTGTTCCGTTAAAGAATCGTGCTAAATTTAATGCAAAGTACTCATGCTATTTATTATCATTATTTTTGGCTTCCCTGTGGCTTTCAATCCGGCATTGCTATTACTATTATTGTTTTGTTTGGCGTTGGTTTGGTTACGCTTTGTTAGTGCACCAAAAATGATAATAAACTTTACTTAGACCACTTCACTTACGATTTCATTATTATAAAAAAATCTACTTTCTATTTTCTTTTTTTGACTATCCTTCTTTTCTTTCGAAGGCA
>JAQIWU010002984.1:0-10663 GCA_034696445.1 Isotomiella minor
ACAAATTTTGTGAAGGAAGGACGGAGTAAAAGATTGTTTTTTTGTTGTTCTTGAAGTACCCATTTCAAGGATTGTTGACAATACATTTTTTAGTTGGACTTTTTGACCGGCTTTATTTTGAAAGTCAGTAATAAAGTGTGTCGATTCATAATCTTAACGGATACGGGCTAAAGTACATCAGCTTACTCGTGAACATCCAGTTTCCATTGGGGCATAATGTAATTTAGAATACACTTTATTGGCTTTCCGACAAATTATATAGGAAAAGGCCAACAATGGAGTGTAATAGGCCTTGGTAGCCTTATAGCTTTCGCTTTTGGATTGAACGGGGAACAAAAGCGTTGCAAACGCATTGTCCCAGCGCACGGCAGGAACCTAGGGTTTGAGAGATATTTAACATGGGAGCGATATATGCTGATAATGACTGATAAACTTCATGATGATTGTGGCCTTATCGTTGGGTAAATCGAACTGGGAATTGTCCACCCGTAAAATAGTTTAATCAACCGCAACGATTAGCTAATCTTAAGCATTGTTTTCCCGTGCAATTTCAATCTTATCTTTAGTATACAACAGAAAATGGAAATGTGCCAATCGAATTAAATTGAACATGTATATGAGGCGAAAATGTTATGTCTTTCTCAGCAGTTTAGACAGATATGACTCGAGTTGTTGTCGTTGACATGGTATGGATTGATTGGAACGCAAATGACGAGGATTTCACGTTTAGTTGTCAGGAAGAGGTGGAGGAAGAAGGCCGGGACAGTGTGCGGAATAGCGACCGTTTTAATTCTATGCATCTACTTTGGAAACGCATTGTACCTCTGGTGGTTTTCATTGGTTTTCCTCCCACCCGTAGATGACACACACAACAATGGGGTTCACAACGGATTTCCGCTCTTCAATAAGTCTCATATTTTGTAAGTGGGCTTAAAAGTAATACACGTTTGTTGTAATTCTTTACGTGTAGAGAGTGGAGAACTCCCCCTACTTTGACCCAAAAAGAAATTGAGGAAGTGGAAGAAATAGAAGCAGAAGGTGGAAAAAATCAGTCGATTAAAGTTCTACAATATTTGTCCCATGTTGTGCAAAGTCAGCTCCTGGAGATTCAAACGAGGGGATGTGGGACTAAGGACTCATACCTCTTTTGCGGCCATCGGAATGGTACACGTTTACGTACGCTATGAATGAAGAACATTCATTTGGTAAAATTAACCTTGCATTTAGATTGCGGGTTCGGTTGCCAAGTCCACCACAGAATGGGCTGTTTGATGGCGTCGTATGCCCTAAATATCCCCCTCATTCACGACGAAGCGTCCCCATTGCCTTATGCAGGAAAGTGGGAAGATGCATTCCTCCCTTATGGAAGTTCCTGTCCAACAACAAACACAACGATTGTTTGGATATTTCGCTACTCTCCATGCATTCCAGGTCAAGTCGCTGGAACCTCCCTTGCAGGTTGGGGTTGCTACCAACTGCTACAATCTCTAAACCGTCCAACGGAAGAAGGAGGAATCCGGGGACTCTTACCTCTTTCTTCAGGAATTCCAGTGAATGAAAGGATAGGTCGTTACATCGAAGGGCATCACAAATCACCTTTTCTATGGATGGCTTCACAGTTTGCCGAATATGTCCTGCGCCCTGATCCAAAGGTCAGAGCTAAGATCGATGAATGGAAGAAAGCAATTATTGTGGGAGGACCGATTGTGGGGTTTGTCACCTGCAATTCAATGTTAAATGGTCCTTTATCTGTTACTGCAACTTGTAGGATACACGTACGGAGAACGGACAAGTTGAGAGAGCAGGCTGATTCAGCCCACCCACTCTCCGTTTACATGAGACACGCGGAAGAATTCTTTGGTCGAGAAGAGGAGGAACGAGGATTGGGGAGAAACGGACTGAAAAGAAGGGTCCTAATAGCCTCTGACGAATTTTCCGTCCTGCAAGAAGCTCGCCAAAAGTAATGTGTCAATCACCTTTCAAAACCTTATCAAGAATTTGTATCGCTTTATAGTTACAAAGATTGGGAAATCCAAGGCCACCAAGTGTCTCAGAAGGACACACAGACAATCTATGGCTCGACTTATTACGATGTGGATGGAGGATTAGAGTCTGTTTTCCGCGACGTTCTGATGCTGACCTCGACTGACTATTTAATATGCGGATATTCATCCAACATTTGTCGACTCGTCCTGGAACTATTGGCCGACAAAACACCAGACCCGAAGCTGGATATCGTGAGTTTGGATGGAGAGTACAATTTTGTCCTCAAGTATTTTTTGCTACCTGCGAGGATTATCAAGATACCAGCAGCGTCGTAGTAATGTTCCTCTTCGTCGTCGTCGCAGTTAATAGTATTTTTATGAAAGATTTAAATGTTTTCTCAAAACCTAAACTGTGAAGTTTTAAAGACGCTTAAGATTTGCATGCAAACAAAGAAAACCATATTCAAATAACAAACCGCGAATCCAAGTTCCATCTGCTGCGCGTTTGCAGCCAAAAACAATAAAAAACATTTCTTCAATTTCCTTCAAATCAACTGAAATTAAACAAAAATAAAGAAAAGGAGTCCACTTCGACGATGGATCCAGTCGTTAGAATACGAAGGGATGTCGACATTGACGCGATGGCCCCTCCTCCTCAGGCAACAAGGAACAAGAAACAGCAAGGCCACAAGGAAAGTTACGATGATTCTGGAGGTCTTGCTTTGTTGTGTCGTCTTTGTAAAAAGAGTCCTACTATTGGATCCATGGACGCCGAAAGTGGTGGCAGTCTCCCAAGCCCTCGGATGTTCCGGACTCAGTTTGAAGTTTTCAAGACCTTTGTGTCAAATTACTATGCTGGGAAGGTGGACTTGGGGATATGTAATGACGGTAAGGACACTTGTATCCTTTGTCTGAACTCAGTCAGGAAGGTGTGGGAGCTGCATGTGGAGATTGAGACCATTGTCAAGGAGATGAATGAAGTCGTGGTCAAACTGGGCATTTCAGGAAAGGCTGACGACGGTGGTGAACAAAGTTAGTACGTATTTTTATTTTCATAGCAAGAAATGACTCGTCAAAATAATTTATGTAACAATTTTAGGTGGGTGTGTGGATGCCTTAATTGGGCTATGTCAGAAAAAGCAAGGTGTGGCCACGACGACTGCAAAGCCTTACGCTTCGTTGGTACCAGAACCTCTGGGGGTTGGTAATCTATCATTAAAAGTGGTGTAAGGATTCACCTTATGAATTTTTATGTACTTTTTATGATTTGATAGGTTGACAATAAAACAGCTACAGCCACGGAGGTGACCTCCGTAGTTGTAGATGACACGCTTCGCTTGATCATTTATCCTCCAATTCGGACAAGTGTGACGGAATTGGCAGTGAATGACCTGCAATCGCAAGGGGATGCTGGTCAGATGTTCAACCCCACTGATGATGTAAAGGTAGAAGAAGAAGAAGAGATGGCCCTGAACATCAATTCCAGTAAGTAATAATACGTGCTAATCTAATAATATAGTTGTGGATTTTTAACGAATCACATTTCTCTTATATGTAGACAGTTCCATTGATATCGGCCAAGTGATCATAGAGCCTGATGATATGGATGACGCAAATGGCTCCACTCCTGGAGATGTGGCTGTGCAAACGCACACTTCTTCTGAGGATAAATGTGTCAAGCTTAGAAGAAGTTGTCGCACAACAACAAGTAAAAGAAGACATAAGAGACTAAACGATGATGAAAACGGCAGTGGTGATGACGATTTGAACGGAAGGGCCAAGAGAAACAAGTATTCATCAACACCGGAGACAGCGACAAAAACACCTTCATCTTTGCCTTTAACGGTTGATTCGGATGTGGATGATGACCACCATGATTGGGAATCTGATGATAGTCCTGGTCCTGGCTCTAAGCCATCCGTATCTACTAAAGGTGCCAAAAATTCCAGCCTGTGAGTCGAGTTCAGCCCAATCATTGTCTACCCTTTCTTTTTCTAACAATATATAACTTTTAGCCCCTGCAATGAATGCCCCCACTGCCACAAAACGGTATGCAGACTCTCTTTTCACATTGCAACACACCACAAGGACAAGCTGGACGAGGGGACGAAGGACAAACTGACCTGTTCCGTTTGCAGCCGCATCTTCAGTCACATTAAGTCTCGCATCTGCCATGAAATCAACTGTTGTGGTGTATCTTACGAAGAGGGCTTGGAAGAGTATTGCAAAAAGCACAAAGTGATTCTCCAAACATGCACTGAAGACGGATGTTCAATGGTATTCAAAACTGACTCACATTTAAAAAAGTAAGGGCATCAAGTATAGAAGGTTACAGATTCCAAATTAACTAAATTGCTAACCTTTTTCTTTATTCTGAAGGCATATGAATGGCCACCGTGGACTGAAGCCTAAACCCACACCTGTGCCTATTTACATGTGCGACATTTGTGGCCAATCTTTTAAATACAAACCTATTCTCAAGTCTCACCTAGTCAGAGTCCACCATGACAAACTTCCGGAGGAAGAATGGAGATCGTTCGCATGTACAATTTGTGGTCAGGTTTTTGCAACCGTGGCTTTCCGAGTCGCGCACGAAATGAACCTGTGCAAAGTGACCTACAGTGACGAAGCCTTGAAGGAAATGGGAGTTTCTTTGAGGCGATGCGAAGAGTCGGGATGTGGAATGGTCTTTGGCAATCTAAAAAGGTTCAAGTTGTAAGTGGTTTATAGACATTTAATTTTGGCGTGGTTTAAGATTTTTGATCCTTTTGACACAGGCACTCACTCATACACTCAAGACAAGGCAGGTACAAATGTTCCTACTGCGACCTGTCATTTGTGTACATGGAAACGAAGGTTAATCACGAGAAAACGGTTTGTCGACCCGACCCTTCCTACGTCCCGAGGCACCATCGACCAGGCCGGAAGGAACGGACGGCAGAATCTCACAAAAGGAAAGTGTTCCATTGCCCTCACGCTCCATCCTGTCGGTCCAGATTTGAGTCTAAGGCTGGCCTTGGCTGGCACTTGAAGCGAGTTCATCCCTCCGAGGAAGACCCTTCCGTGACGTGTGAGGTTTGTGGGAAGAGGATAAATGCCTCCGTCCTCAACAGGCACATGGATTGTGCTCACATCAAGGATAATACGGGGAGGAAGAGGAAAAGAAAGTCTCAGGATTAGGATTTAAGCTATTTTCTTGTATTTCTTAATTGCTGATAAGACTTCAAATAAATTAAGCATTAAAAAAGCGATCAAATTCATGTCAAAGAATTTAATTCGAACAATGGCATCATATCTTGATGGATTTCGCAAAATCTCACGCTTCTCCTTTGCGCCCGCTGATTTGTTTGGTTTTGAAATGTCCAAATCTCTCTTTTTGCCTGTCTGAAAAATTTCTAAGAAAAGTTGAGAGGACGTCCTTTTAATGTTTTAATAAATTTGGTTTGGGTGAGTGGACGTCATATTATTCAATTAATTAAGTTTAACGGCATTCAGTCTCCTCATTTTTTCAACATTTTGGTTTTTTAGAAAGGACAAATACAAAATCAGAAGGATTTGTGGACAATTTTTTAAAAAACATGGATGGAGTCAGAAGGTCCGGCAGAAATGCCACAAAAAGGCCCTTGTTGCCAACAACGAGGACACGTCGGCTTCCGGCCAAGTACCGCGAGGATGAGTATGAGGTGGACGTATCGTCGTCGTCACGGTCACCGGAAAGAAAGGTCCCAACAACTGCAACAACAAAGTGTCGTGATGAAGGTAAGGGTATTTCCCCTCACTGTCAACTTTGTGGACAAGAAAGAGGGATTGTCAACAATGCCAAGACTTCCTCTCGGATTTTTCAAAAGCAGTGGACCGTCTTCAAACTTTTAATCCGACACAGGAAAAACAAGGGGTCAAAACCCGAGTCTTCATCATCTCCACCCCCTCAGGGCCTCTGTGACTCTTGTTCAGACTCCATACGACAAGTTTGGGAACTGCACTTGGAGATTGAAGACATTCAGAAGGAGATCAACGTCGTTCTCGACAAGGTTCTCAAGGCAAACGACGTTGCCAAGGGAAAGTCAACACCAATCAAAAACAACAACAGAGCGACAACGACGAAGGACGATGAACTAGAGGAAATCGGTGTCATAATTCCTTCCAGGCGGAAGATAACTAAATTGGAAACCATTGACGTGGATGATTTAGGGAGTATTAGCATCAACCTGGACGCCCATCTTTCCCCACCCTCGCCACCCCCTCCGGCAACAACAGCCAGCTTTATCCTGGTTGACGACAGTGCGTCTGGGGACGAGGACATTGAGCACGTCTTCCCCTTCACCCCACCACCATCAACAGCGGAGGACAACGTGGACGAAGTTGTCATTGCTGCTGCTGCTACTGACGGTGGTGATTCTTCAGATTTTGACATGGACCTGGAGCCCCTCCCCCCTCAGTTCGGGTGTTCTGTTTGCGGAAAGAAATTCGTTCGTGCTCGCAACCGTGCCTCCCATGAAATCAACTGGTGTCACGTCCCCTACGATGAAGAGAAACTGAAGGAGGAGGGGGTGAGACTTTTTCGCTGCTTGGAAGAAGGATGTAATGGCATTTGTTTCACCAGTGATGATCATTTTAAGAAGTAAGCCGTAAAACATTGAAATGACTCCATTAAATCTAAAATATTTGTTTTTTGTAGACATACTGCAAGTAAACACTTTCACAAGCTCGCCGAGGACCAGCGTACCCTCCTAGCCTGTTCAGCCTGTGGCAAACCGTTCTCACGGGTCCACGCTCGACTTGCCCATGAAATCAATCTTTGCAAAATCCCTCGGTCGGATGAAGAGCTTAAGGCCCTGGACGTCGTTCTCCACAAGTGTCCTGAGAATAGTTGCGGGTGGGTCTTTCAGTTCAATAAGGATCTACAACGGCACGTTCGAACACACACTGGGAACAAGCCTTTCATCTGCTCTCTGTGTGGACGAGGTTTTCGACAAGAGTCGAGTCGACAGAATCACGAAAGACTGGTTTGCTACCGGGACAAAGGCTTTGCGGACAAGTTGGCGGCGAGGAGCGCGATTGGAAGGGAGAAACTCAAGGCTTCGACCATCGTCTGCCCTATGGATCGGTGTGGACACAAGTTTCTATCGGAAAGAAAACTTCAAGTACATCTGGATAAGTTTCACGCTCAGGATCCTGCCCAGACGGTCATTTGCGACACTTGTGGGAAGGTTTGCACCCGGGCCCAGCTCTCCTATCATCAAAGTCAAGCTCATGAAAGGTCTACGACCTCCTTTTATTGCAATAAGCTCTCTTGTGGGGAGAAATTTCCATCCCTGAAGGCCATTAGGAAGCATTTAGTGTCAGCTCATGGCAGTGATCCAAGGAACTTTAGAACGGGTGGAAAGAAGAAAAAGTCATCGGAGTCTGCAACAATTGTTACTACAACTCAGGAGCTTTTATTTTCTTAATCTCATTTAACTTTTACTCTTGTATGACCTTTTGTATTTTAAAATCATTTCATGTTTTAATAATAAGGACGTTCGTTAATTATTTGCAACTTTAAAGACTCAAAGTTAACCCTTTCTGGCATGGTAACCGGTAAATGATTGTGAGACTATAGATTCTACCTGACTTTCGTAAATATTTTTACTCAGGTGCTACTTGGCATTCGAGGAATTTTAAGAAAGGTGACAAGGTCTAACCCTTTTTATGATTGCATGCATAACCGAAAACCGAACGAATGTGCATCTGATAGAATTCAAAGTTTTAGTTTTGAGGAGATCGTTGTTGTTGACACGTTTGGAGCCAGTTGACTAGCAAAATGAGGGGTTCAGGCTTGTTTTTAATTTCTATTCTGAGTTCGATCCTGATGGTCCCCGTGGGAATGATGACCCCTGTCGTGGTTTCAATCATACTCTACATTTGCGCCCTCGTGGTTTTTATTTGTTGGGTGACTTTCGTGTACCAGTTTGTCCATCTTCTTCTGGCAGGACAGTGGGGACTCTTAGTTTTTGCAGTGTATCTCGGAGCGTTTCTGAGTGGGGCTGACCACGATTTTACACAAATGGCAGACCTTGACCAAGATCTCCAAGATGATGAAGAACGGGGGGACACAACAGACATTAACAACAACAATGTGGAGCTGCTGGACAATCCACATGCAATAAATGACTTGAACTGGATGGTCAGGATTGGAGCAGCCATCGTGTCTAATGGGCAATAAGTCGAGTGATTTATGGTGCGAAGGTGAGATTAAGATCTGATAGAGTACATATGTATGACCATTGAGTATATATTAATTCCTTTCTCGTGCAATGTCGCAGGTCACTGGCAGGGCGGGTCATGTCGTTGCATGCGGAGAGAACAGTTCTTACCTAATTTATAGCTAAATAAAAACTTCGTCAAGTCGTTAACAAAACTAAAACTGTTTCATTTCTTAAAATTTCATTTGTTGATGTATAACATTTGTTAGTTGTTTAAAATTTGTACAATTTTGGACCTAACCACATTTATATCACTGGGATTCTCTCGATCACTAATTTAATTTGACCGGTAACATTGAACATAGTAAAAGTTATTTCATTTGGTTAGTTGGATTGTCACTGGTTGTAGTTCGACGTAGAAGGAAGAGTGTCCTCCTCCTCCTCCCCACTTCCACTTCCCCCAGCATACTTCTTCTGACCCTGATTGTCTTCTTTATCTAAAAACTTTTTCAGCCTTGTAGGATAATCCGTCATTATTCCTGACGCACCGAGGGACATGCACAGACGAAATTCGTCCTCTTCGTTGCAAACCCAGTAGTAAACCTGCAGACACAAACAGAATTTTGTCTTTTCTAAACGTTTCCAACGAGTCAATTCATTCCATTTAGATACTCACGTGAATCCCCCTCTTGCGAAGATGAGAAATCATTGGTTGCCATATGAAGAATGTGGACCCGAACCAAAGTAAGGCCTTCTCTCGAAAATTGAGTTCTCTTTCGTGTTTTAGGATGCGTCTGCAATACAATTATGATTTCAACTTTCAGTGGGAAGGTGGACTTAGATAAGTACCTTTTTAATGCCATCGGAAAAAAGACTTCGTAATGAGTCTCTTTTATCGGAAGAAAGGGCAAGAGTCCAAAAATACTGCATAGGATTAGAATACCCACTCGTTTGGCCGAAAAGAAAAGGCACGTTTCTGGACTCTGCAGGATAAGAAACAATCGTTATTGAGCCGAATCAAGCCAAAAGCCTGAAATTTCTCACAGTTTTGTAGCACTTTTGGCAAACTCCGTCATCAAAACTCCCCCAAACCGTGATATCCTCTCGATCGAAGCGTTTAAGTAGTTGAGAAACTAGACTAATCAACTCCTCGCTGTTGTCTTTGATGTCAATGTTCATGGGTACCCTTGGAAATTGGGTTAGCACTTGATTTAAGAGAGGAATGCGACGATCCTCGTCAGGCCATGTGAGATCAGTGAAAGTTGAGCCTGTAATAAGTAAACCATCATTTAGTAATCAATTAAGAAAAGTGAATTGGATTAACTGTCTACCTGGTATCGTGTCGATAGGCACTGTTTTGGATAATAGTGGTAACTTTGCATAGTCTAGCTCGGATATTTTAGACGCGATGCCGGCCATCCGGAACAAATCCTGGTCGTGAAACACAACCACCTTCTTGTCCCTCGTAAGGTGGACGTCCAATTCGAGCATGTGAGTCCCGCTGTTTAAGGCACTGCATGAAAGAAAAGATGAACAATTCAAAAACTGAATAAAGTATGTTTTTGTCGCATGTACATACTTTTGGAAAGACCGAATTGTGTTTTCGTACCCTTCAGCCGAACCTGCATGGACAAGACAATTTCCTTTACACACATTCAAATTACAGAACGATTAATTTTGATTATCATAATACCTCCACGATGAGAGATGTGGACGGCAGTGAAAGCTATCTTTTTCTTTTTGTGGAGCAAATGTGGAAAGTGCCAGAAGAAGGCAGAGCTTATGGCGTAGCCGAAGAAAGCACCAAGAGCCGTCGTCCCAATGGTCAGTCCCATCTTTTAACTTAGATCGAATCCAAACAGTCCTGCGTATGGGGCATGGGGGGTTGAATTAATGGCACAAGGAAGTCCGTTTGTCCGGGTTTAGGTTCTGGAAGGATGCTATGGATCATCAAAAAAAATTGGACTTTAAATTCATGCCATGCCTATGCCAAAAATGCATCGATCCGACTTTTAGAGCCTGGCTCTCTATATTCATAATCCACCTACCTGTCATGCTCATGATGACATGTCTGACTCTCAAATCATCTCTCACACGCAACATACCGCACTAATTAATTCACAATAAAGGCAACAATCAAGTGCCAGACACGCAAGCTACGCAGGACTGCATACAAATCCATTAATTAACTAACTAGGAGTAACTTTAAGCAATTACCTCTGTTCTACTTTATATCCACCGACAGTTGTCCATGTTGATGAGGTCGTGTCAATAAGTGGACACTCCTAAAAGGGCCTTTATTGGATCCTCAGCATTTTTTCAGCACAATGAATTGAAAAACCTAAAAATGAAACAAATTATACAAATGTTGAACCTGATCAAACAAATAAATTGCTGATACTTACCACTCTAAAGTCGTATTGTATTGAATGACAAATGAGGGATCAATTTAATCAATTATTTCTGCGATTGATTGCAAATTGGTGAGGCCCG
>JAQIWU010002985.1:0-10663 GCA_034696445.1 Isotomiella minor
CTTTCAGATTCCGATTTGCAGATTTCTACTAACCCTCCAGGTCCACGAGGTCCTGGCAATCCAGGTCGTCCTCTCTTTCCTCTCCTTCCAGGTTCTCCTTTAGGACCCTTGGGGTGGAAAAATAGATGTGTGATTAGGACTGAAATTATAAAATGCTTAAAGCTTACCCTCGCCAATTTCACACTGGGGTCATAGTCAAATGTGACTGACGAAGATGTGGGGCCTGGAGGACCAGGAGGTCCTAGATCACCTTTGTCCCCTTTAAAACCAGGGAAGCCTCGCTCACCCTACAGGACAATTTAAAAAGTAGGAAATGCGCGCAGTCCCAAAGCAATGTCCTGTACTAACCTGAGGACCCATTGGACCCAGTTCCCCTTTTGATGGTTGCATTGGGTTGTAGCTTTTATCCACAACTGCAGACGTTCTTGGTGATGAGATTAGACATTCTCCCTTCTCTCCTTTCCCACCGTCCTTCCCAGGGAAGCCTGAGTAAATTCATGTTTGACTAAGTTGAAGACCGTACTTCAGTCGACCTACTACTCACCTGGAGTTCCATCGATTCCAGGAGGTCCTAAAATAAAGAAGGTATGGGATAATTAAGAACATTCCAGACATACGATTCTCTGAGGTTACCTGATAGACCTCTTTCGCCCAATTGACCACTCAGCCCTCGCTCCCCCTTGGGCACACAAGTGTATCTTAAGTTTTCCACAAGTAATGGAGATGCTGTGTACAATACTTACTTTTTCTCCCATGTAGCCCTGCAACAAGAAATGCCAATGTCACAAAACTTGAGTCAGAATCATTTGGTTACTCACCCTTTCGCCTTTCTGTCCTTTTCCCCCCTGCTCCCCAGCATCTCCTTTGGGGCCCATGATAGACCTTGACATCATTGAAGGATTGTTCATGGTGTCCTGTACCAAATAGAAACACTTGAGTCAGTTTATCATTTAGTCACATTGGACAGAAGATAACATCTAGCCTAGGTAAACGTCTAACAATTTCCATCCAACTCCAACACTCTAACCTTGAGTAAATTACGTGGCCTCCAGTCCGGCTGCATTGCAAGAATATTACCACAAAACGATTAAAAACCCATGACTTGACTTTACAAGAACCACATGCATGCATGAGAAAGATAAAGTGTTTCAAACTATATAAAAGTGCAATTATTACAAATGCCAATATACTTACATCCATTCCCAAAAAGGATGGTGAACCACTCTGACCCGCAGGTCCTGCAACAATGTAGAATGAATGTATGAGAATCCTGAGAAAGGAAGAAGCAGAAATACGAACCTGGTGGTCCCGGTAGCCCTTGAGGTCCAATGACTCCAGGTTCACCTATTCATATGAAAAAAGTTCCTAGGAGTGACGGCCATAATTTTTGTCACTATGTTGGATCATACCTTTCGGTCCTTGGATTCCTTCCGGACCTCCGGCTCCTATAAATATACACAAAGTTAAAGATTACATGACGTTTGTCATAATTTATTATCATAATCCTTTTATCATTGTCGTAAAAAATGAACTGACCGACACCACCCCTGTCTCCCTTATCCCCTTTTATTCCCACTGGCCCAATCTCCCCTCGTGGACCGGGTGGCCCATCGTCTCCTTGTAGACCCGGTAAGCCTCTTAGGGTCTCCGGCAGTTTAGCCACTATCTCCGTATAATTGCAGTGACAAACTCCTCCTGTGTCGAATGGTTCGTTCTGTCCGAATAAGGAGAAAGTTGTGAAGTTTACAAAAAGCGTAGAATTTACTTGCATAATCCGATTTAATACATTCTCAAGCACAGCTACAGGAAGCAGTTACCAGTCATCAAAAACCAAACATGACGCTTTGGTCTTGGTCTGCTTTAGGCTGGTCAAGAAAGCGAACATTAAGAAAGCACACAAACCTCATAAAAGGATGAAGAAAATTTCGATTCCGTTCCCCAAAAGCCCTTATTTTTACTTTTGGGGGACACCGCACTGTCCTTGCTATTGGGCTCAGGCAATGGCAATGGCAACACACGCACACCTCTTGCACCTTCGCCCTATGTTTTGTAATTAGTTAATAAGCCCCTTAGAGTCAATCACACACGTTTCGAAAGATACAAGGATTTAGTGTATTTGTTTTTGGGGTTAGTTGAGACACACTTAGGTCACTCTCAGAACTTGGTAATAGGAAAACGTAATGAACCTGTGATCCAGGATGCCCCAACAGTCCTGACAGATTAAACAGATCATGATCAGAGTCAGGGGTTGGGGGTGGTCTGGGTGGAGGTGGAGGTAAGTGGTCAGACCCACTTCCCCCCTCCTCATGGTCCATCTCTCCATAATCTTCGTCATACGTCTTGAAATTTAAGTAACGTAACAAAGACATAAAATAATAAAAAACAAAGTAAAAATGAAATTAAGGGTGTACCCACCGGGTAGTCATAAAAGTCCCCTAAACCTTCGTCAAAATCACCAGATCCATCACTCGAACCAAAACTCTATAAATCCGACAGGAACACAAATTAATTAAACAAAAAAACAAACAAATTATATTCGACAGAAAATTAATTGAATGAACAGAATCTACAGCATGCAAAGACGTTGGTTTGTTATCCCGAGATGGTTTGTCATCCTGCATAGTCATGTTTCAGTGGATGGAAAAAAAGCAAAAGTCGAAATCTTCTAATTGATTGGCAAACTGTGGTAATAGATAAAGCCAGTAAAAAAAAAACTAAACCCTTCCTCCTGGAACATTTTATGGCCTGTATAATATGTAAATTTTAAAATGGAAATTGCAGGGTGTGGTCCATAATTGCATTGCACACGATCTGCATCAGTCAGTATAGATTTTGTGCATGCGTGTGTTGTGTTATGTTTGTGGATTTTTACAATTTATGACGAGCATGGCAGATTTATATAATCCATTACAGTCTGTTGTCTTAAAATTATTATGTGCATAAGGGAAGATTGACAGACCGAGAGGGAATCATCGCACTGGACTTCTGCAACTCCGGGCATCCCATACAATTTCAGCTCCTGTATCGCACCCTTGAATAGCAACAATGAGGACAGGAACAATAAGAAACTTGACCACAACATGGACAAAACTACACTTCCACTGCTGCTATGATGGGGATGCTTGCGAAATTTCATTTTGTCAGACTTTTCAAATCACGTCAAAGGCATCAATTCCTCCACCATAGCAGGCACACTTATCTAAAAACCAGGTTGTTCCGACACTCAATTTATACTCATTGGAGATAGAAGTATGTACCACACTTTCACTTTTCATTCAAGTCAATCCGTCAATGGCTCCTCCGTCCACTTTGCTTTTTAATTCAAGAATAATTGATTCTTTGTCTTATGGCAAACTGTAGTTTTATTTAGTGTGAATCCGGATCCCACTACTCTCAAAACAAGGATCAAGCTACTTGAAATTACGCCATTGGGATTACTGAACTACAAACTTGCTTAATTAGTCGATTTGTATTCCTCCCTGCAACATACCCGCAGCTCTCAATACGTCTTAAGTAGCTTCAGTGCGGAAAAAAATAGGTTCTCCATGATTTGACTTGTAATTCGATAAATCAAATGCCGAATTGTGGAACAGATTCATTTTTTGTTAGGCAAAGTTTAGGTAATTTTGCACAAGTAGTTCCAGGCATGGAGTATCACAGTACCCCAGTTTCAAAGAGTCAGAGTGCAATAAAAAGTGTGAAGCTTTCGGTTCAGAATGAGAATAATGAAGGTTACAATCATGTCTCTTTTGAAATGAACATTAAATGGGTGGACTTTTACATCATTCCTCCACTCATCCATGTCATGTTCTTCAGCAGCTCATCTTAATTAATGTACACTCACAGCATCATAATAATGCCATGCACCAGACTACCTCATGACAATGAACTCTCGTCTGGCCCTCTCCATTATGGCTTATAAGACAAAACTTTTGACCATCTTTTCAGTTTCTGAGACGAGACGAGTGAGACATTTTGTAATTGTAATACGTATTTGATTGCTGCGTTATTTTACACCCGCCTTGTATGGATGTTTATTGGACAATTTCCAGAACGGTGTTTAAATTTTTTAGAGAACATTTTTCGAGGTGAGAGATGGAATAAATAGGCATGTGAGAGAGAGTAGAAATAATCAAATGCCAAAACGATATGGGATGCGACGGGATAATCATTTTTTACCATAAAAAGGGTGTAGGCACCATCACATAAATATTGCATGCTTATTAAAACCATTATCACATTTAAAGTTTATTGTACTGTGTTACTGCTTTCTTTCATGTTTTGCAACAATAAATAATATTAAAAATTTTGGCATTGGCATTGACTTGGGTTGGTTGAGCTTGAGTGAAATATATTTGACGTTAACCCTGGTCCAGCCTCAATCTCACTTTTACTTTGCATTCTGTTTCCTAATAACTTTAAAAAAAGTAAAATACGACACAATTAGATAACGGTACATGTGGATTTTTACCAATTAAGGACTCGGATTTTTATGTAAGAATCAAAAAAGTATGAAACAGTTATTGTGAAATTATGTAAACGACCTATAAACCCTGAGGTAGCTACTAGAAATCTCTCCTACTTGGCATAATATTTATTAGAATCATAATATTCCCATGTAAGGAAAATAATCGTAGTACAAGCTACCTACTCACCTAAAGTAAAGTAAAGTATTTTTAAAATTAAGACAGAGTTTCTCTCTCTCTCCTTCCCTAATCCAGACTTCTTTTTTGACAGATTAATTATCTTTTTATGCCTCATTTATCACTGCTTGCCTTTCCCTACTGGTGGGTGCAGATGGCAAGCTCACAACATTGGGAGAATGCTTTTCTTCCGCGTATCTCATCTCACCACCACCACTCTCATTTTCATTCTATTGCAGCCATAGGAGTCTTGTGTCTCCTTCTTGGTAATGGTATCGAATTAATTGATTTCTCAATAGCTTCGATTAATCTTCAGACAAGGTAATGAATGAAAATCGTCGACGCGGGGTTTATATATTGTGCTCAATTATTTTAAAGCAGAATGCTTTGAAAGTGGATGAAACGATGCCCCACTTACATTTAGAAGATATTCTCACTTCCTCCGTAAGACATATAGGATTTGGCTTGAGAGTTAATGAGTGTCGTTGTATGAAGCCTTGAGATAGTCCACCGTGGGACAAATATTTCAGATAATTCTGACGCACAGAATATTCCAGGTAATCGAAGAGCACGACATGAAATCTTCAACCAAATTCGATAGCTATTTATCAGTTTGGTAACATAACATTGAATTTCTCACGCCTCTCTGTCTTTTTAGATGAAGATGAGTTGCAACTAAAACAATTGAATCACAAAACAAAGCAATCTTCATTCATCGACCATCGATCAAATATGGAGATTGACAAGGTGTATTTGACTCCGTGTGTCTCCATTTACGGTTAAAGGAATCTCTCTCGGTTTTCAATTCCTCTTTTACTCCCCTTTTCAATTCCAGAATTAAGTCCTTGCCTACAAGAAATGATTTGATAAATGGGGTGGGGTGAGATGTATGTATATCTTATCCACTTTGGTATCTTTCCACCTTTCCCTTTCCTTTTCCAGGATTTAATATTGAGCCGCATCTCTCAATTCAATCTTTCCAACTTTGAAATTGAAATCAACCGAGGAAGGATAGAGAGAATGATACTATGTTTGGATTAGATATTCATCAACCTTGTTCATTAGCTTTGTACTTATGTGTCTGACACCGAATACCACTTTATATTTATTTACACTCTGACCGACCACTACTATGCTATCTATGGCTGCCTGGATTTTAATTTTTGAACTTGAACTCTTTTAGCCTTATTGTCTGTATGGAAAAAATGTATGCCGGTAAAACTTTTTTTAACTTTCAACTTGGTAATCAATCCCCCACACACGCACATAGATTCATGAGTAAACTTTATGGGTTTGTTGCATTGCTTTTTGAGAGCACATCTCCTCAACTTTCCAGCAATCAATCACATCCACCTCACCTCGTCCCTCTTCTTTTTTAGAAATATAATCAAACGACCCACTTCTTCTTGGAGAGTCCAGACCTTAGCCAACGATGTGGTAAAAATAATCCATTATTCATTACACGACTTTTTATTATGTACACGCTGTATGCGTCTTCAATCCACCCCACTTCACACAACACAACCACTCGGAAACCGTTAGAGGAAAAGATGAAGATGCTAAACTTTTTTTAATAATCTGAGCACCTGGAAATAAATAAGTCTTCACTACAGTTGGTCTCGATTTATTTCATTTCACAACGCACTTTTGTCAGTAGGACAATGAAAAATTGGTCCAATTTCAATTCTAGCTGCAAGTCAATTTAGGAATCTACAGGAAGGAGGATGTGGAAGGAAATGAGATGGTTAATTTCAATTTTTTAAAATACTTGATGAAAGTAAAAGGGATGAAAAATCTTGTCTTTCTGGCGTGGCTTTTTTGGTTTGAGTCATGTTTGTTAGAAATGTTAATCGTTTACGCGACACTCCCTAAACCTAAACCAACTCCATCCCTCTCTTTAAAAAATACCAATGTTTACTCACAAGGGTTGAAACTCGAACTGAACTGAACTGGAGGAAAGATGACCGGGTGTGAGTGAGCAGAAGTGGATGTTAAAAAGTCAAAAGGAAAAGAATGAGCATTCACTCAAAGGTGTTAAAGTTAAAGGTAAGGTGGGCAAGTTAAAGTTTGTTTGGTTGGGGGTGAATTGTGAATAATGTGAATTATAGCGTTGCTTGGCTTTAGATCGGTTCAATTGAAGAGATCCTCTCTCTTGATTTCCATCTTTCACGCATTAAATGTTACAGAGATTCTCTATTCATCCAACCACTCGAATTCTTAGTCCAACAATCACTTTTTACCGTGCGTGCATTATATCATAAAAGAACCACAGTCAGTCAGTATCAAAACCTGCTTCATCTCCCTATCCAACCAACCTAAGGTAAATGTACAATCTCACCATCTTATTCCCTGTCAAAAATTGTGTACAAGCCGAAGGCAACATAATGCACACATTTCATTTCATTTCATGAAAACTGCACATTTAATTTATTTATGAGGATGATGAGGACATCAGTTTAATGAATGTCATTGTATTTTTCCTTTTTAGAAAGGAGTCAAACCTAAAAAATCTTCTCCCCCATTCTCCCCGTTTCGGGGTAAGCTGAAACATGAAGCAGAAAGAGGCCCCTCCTGGAAAAACCCGATCCGAGATAGCAAGGGTCAATGAGTATCAGGCCTTCAGTCATCTCCGCCACTCACGAATGGTGGACTTGGTGGAAGATGAGGCTCCCATGAGTAAGAGAACGACGGTGACAGACGTTGAAGTATACAAACATAGACGGGCTTCCAGCATGAGTGCCATCAAAGCCACTAATGAATCCTCGTCCCTTGCCAAGTCCGACCTTTTCCTTGACGTGGATGAGCTTCTGGTGGATATCGATAAAGGAGTGCTCTACAAACCAGAAGGAGCCGAAGCCGAAAAATTCGAACACGATACCCAGCACTCCTATGCGATAAAAGTTACCCAAGCTTTTGTCCCCGTCAAAGTCCTCCTCCAGATTTTTGGAAGATGGCCTCTCACATCCAAAGAGATGCAGGATGGGTCAAGGATGTATCAATGGAAGTGGAGGTCCCTAAATGCAATCTACTTTGCGTTTGTGACCTTCATCGTCTTCTACACCTTCTTCTCCGGGGTGTTCAGCATGTACAGGATCTCATCCAGGGAAATCGAGTTCATTAACGGCTCTTCCAGAAACGCAACGTACCCGTTTGCGTACGAGAAGATGCTGCTTAGTCGTCACATCATGTTCGTCATCAACGTATGGACGTCCCTCTTCATCTGTGGAGTGACCTCTATCGTCCTAATATGTAGGAAGGACCAGATGGCCTACTACTTTTCGTTCTGGACCAAAGCAATCCCGACAATGCACATGGATGCGGCAAAGGGAGTCTACAGATTCTCACTCATCATGGTTCTGGCCTACACCGGGAGCATGATAGTCCTCTTGTGCCTGTCCGGATTTCGAATTGGAAACACGGCCGCGTCTGCTCCGTTTATGTTTGGAATGTTATTATTCCGGCACTTCACCAAGGACTTTTATGGAATGAAGTTGACCGTGGCCAAATTTATGAAGACAACACCGAGTCCAATCAACACGACCTCGCTGACGACTGGGGTGACGACTGAGGCTCCCACGAATGCAAGTGAGAATGCATCATCGACGACGACGCCATACCCCTACGACGACCGCTTCCATTATGAACTGGTCAGGCATCCGAGTCACTACACGGCCCAAGTCCCCATCACAGTTTTAGGAGGTGTCCTTCTATTCTTCCTTTTCATGTCAATGAAAATATTCATGTTCGTGTACATCTTCTACTGCAAACTGTTGAAGAATGCCTTTGCACAGTGGAACTCCAGGGCGTACGTCTCACTTCTAAGAGGAAGCTTCGACATGGAGCCAGAAAAGTGTAGGACTAGTTTCATCCTCATGTTCCGAGACCACTGTCTCCTCCTAGACCTCTTGGACAATACGGACAACCTCTTCTCAATCATCCTGGAAACTTACTTTTCCCTTCAGATGGGAAGCTTGTGTGCGGAGACCTACCTCGCTATACGGGCTTGGAAGGCGGGCCGTGAAGCAAATCGGAATGACGCTTATGACGCGAAGTACTTCATACGACCCTGGGACACCATCCCCACATGGATCATGTTCATACAAAACCTCATCCTCCTTCGACTCGTCTCCTACACTGCAGCCAGCGTTGGTGAGGAAGCGAAGAAAGGGATGGACGTCCTGAGGAAAAGAACACTCATTGGGAGACGATCCAATGACGAACTGTACTTCCTCTTCAGCATGATTTCAAGTTACAGTTCTGGAAAAGAGTTGGACTTGTCGGCTGGGAAGTATTTTAGCATCAACAAGGAATTAATCATCGCAATTCTCTCCACAGCCATTTCCTTCTTCATCATCATCTACCAATTCAGACCTGTTCTGGACTATGAATACCCGGCCCTTGGAGCTGACGAAATAGCTCGACGAGACCTTCTAGGAAAGTTTTTTAGTGAGTTTGAAAGCTTTGGACCAGCAGATCATTATCTTAAGAAAAATAAAACTAGTTGAGTTACATCAACAGAATGGGAGAGAAATTATTTTTGTAAAGAGGTCTCTCATTCTGACTTGACTTTACCAAAGCAATCTTAATTCTTTCAAAACTGTGTTAGAGTAAGGAGTTTTCCAAACCATGTGGATACTTGAACGAGAAGGTGACAAAATTAATTAATATCATAATCACCAATTACAGTAAATGACGACGGAAAAAGAGGGAACTTAAGTTCATGCATTCTGGAGCAATGATGATATTTTCATTTCATGTCAGGATTTAGGTATTACAATTTCATTGCATACCACAAATAGGAATACCAACGCACGCATCATCAGCAAATCATAAAGGGTTGAGGTAGGGCACCTGACAGAGAATAACTGAAAGATGATAAAATGCAATGCGTAGGGGGATTTTTTATACCGAAAACCACCACAAAGCATTCTTCTTCTGGGATGGGAAGAAAGCATTCTTTCTTTTATACCTTTCCCCCAAATATTTACTCCCTGTTTGAAGTTAGTTGAAACCCAGAAATGGCAGAAAACGAGAAATGTGCGTACTATCATTCTGTCCATAGGATTCCATCCAATCCATAAATTGCATGAAATGAAATGTTTTTGCTGCACTGAACCTAGTTTGCAGAAACCCAGTTCAACTTAACTTCAGGGCAGTTAGATTTGCATTTATATTAATTTAATGGACTGAGCGAACTTAACTTTACTGAGGCTTTTAAAACTTGTTTTTCAAATGCATCATTTTTTCATTCAGTCGCTGGAAGGAGTTCAAAAACAAACAGTCTCAACATCAATTTTCACTTTTATATAAGCAGCACTTGTTAAAAACAGGTAAAATTCTATCTAATATTTCAATGATCTGGTGTCTGATGTTACAGCCACATTAATTACATCTTCCTTTCCCATTCTGGTCTATTCATCTTCATCATTATTATTACCCGAACATTGTTTCTTTCATCACCTCATAAAGTGGAGATGTAATTCAATCAAATTGGATCTATGTTGGTTTTCTAGAAAGGTTTGGATGAAACTTAAACAATTTTATGTCTTTTTTATTATTGCATAAATGGAAAATAAATATGGAAGGTCAATAAATAAAAGGTAAGTGCTCTAGCGTTTGTTTGTGATAATGAGATAATAATGATAGCCTCAATAATACAATAATGCCCAGACAAAAGATTCCATATTTTTCTTCAATACGCCCGGGTGTTCATTTTCATTACGAAAGGTCAGAGAATTGGAGGTGAGACGAGGTTTCCAAAAAACAACCTCTGGAGGATAGCTTCAATTCAATGATAATTGATTTGAGTCATTATCGAAACAAGACCAGGTTCATCTTTACATTATCTCATAATGGAGTCGAGTATGGCCTCTTCTCTCTCTTTATCTAAAGTATCCATGTCCAAAGTACAAAAGCAGTTAATTAGCATATTTATGAATGAATGAAGAAAATGCTTAAAACACGACTCTCATTTTTTGGGGTTCATTCATTCATTCATTCAGACTTTTAATTGCGAATTT
>JAQIWU010002986.1:0-10660 GCA_034696445.1 Isotomiella minor
GCTCCTCCCTTGGCAGCTTTTTTATAAAGATTCTTTTGCACATCACTTTGCAGGCTAAGCTTCCCAAAGTATGCAATTCATTTGAGCCACATCATTCGCAATTCTCGGCTTATTGAGTGGATTTTGCATAGCAGCTTTACTTTTTTAGTTACGGTTAGACAAGCAAGCAAAAGTCTTTCTTTCTTTTTAGCAATCAACTCTGGGCATTTGCGAATATATGCAAAAGTAAGTTGATCTTTTTCGCATACCATTCCTACACCACTTTACTTTACTTTACTTACGTGGACAATCTGCTTAAAGTTGTGCTTAACTTTATGATTGGTTAAGCGTTTGCAGGTGGTGGTACCACTAAAAGAGAGTTCCATGTTGTTGATTCTTTTTATGTTCAAGGTTTGCTTTTTTGCTTTTCTACGACAACTGTTTTCTGTGGAAGAAATAAAGTATGTAAATAAATAAGAGAATGAATGTATGTTGTTTTGGTTTGGTTTGGCTCTCGTCTCGTCGAGAGAGAGATGAGTGTGAGTGTAAGTAAAGTAAATGCTCTCTAGACTTAGGAATAAGTAAATGACGCTAATGCTAATAAATATGCTGGTGCTGGTGGTTTGCAAAATGGTGGGGATGGGACCAAACCAAATGAGATGAGACTGATGGAATTAGAATAAAAGGTGGAGGAAAACCATTGCTTCACACTTTGCGAAATTGTTTGTGTGAATTTTTTGTGTATTTGGCAAATGGCAATGAAATGAAAAAAGCCATGAACGGGTCAAATATTCTCGACTTGTCTTCTTCTTCTCAACTCGCTCCTAGAGTTTTATTACTTTTACTCAGAATTTTTCGCTTATCCGGTTTTTCCAACTTAGATAGTTTAAATGTCGAGGATGAAATTATGTTTGCATCTGCCAATTTAACAATCAATATCTCCAATGGGTAATAAGACGCATTTGATTTGACATGAATAAGTCTTTGGATTAAGACACTTCGATGTAAAATCGAACATGGAGAAAGCACCGTGTTGTTTACTTTCTCATGGAAAACCAATTTAAATGCCTTGGTGGCTGTTGTCAAACTGTTTGACACTAATTCGACCATTTATCATGGAAGGATGAACCGTATGGAGATCCATATGGGCAAATTAGGAACAGTAGGAGAAAGTTGAAGTTTAGGTACTTGAAGATTCTCTGAAAGGCGTATGTTATTTATGAAAATGGGTAAACAAAAATTAATTTATTTTTCCAACGTTGTTTTGTTTTTGTCATTTCATTCCTGGTGAAAGGTTCTGATAGGGAGGGAGGATGAGGAAAGCGTAGGAAGAATTTAAAATAGGAAGAAAGCATAATGCTGCTGCGAGGGAGACTGAGGCACGTGGGCAGAAGATAGAGAAAGCATGGTTTCACCACGTCAGTCACTCACACATTGCAGTGAAGTGAAAGTTGGGTGGAGGATGGAGTAACGTTTGAGCCATTGGAACTTTTTGCGACTATAAATACCACCCAATGTTTCACTTCTTCTCTGTAGTAGACCTGAGTATATAGAGAGCAAGTAGAACGTGGAAGGAGAGAACTATAAGGGCCATCTGATAGTGGCTCTTTTGGTGTGTGTGGTATTGGCGAAATGGGGCTTCTACGTCGCAAATCGGCCTACTTTCTTCCGACAGAACGTATCAACGGAACAAACAAGCCGAGTTGAACGTATAGAACATGTAGTAGGAAGTGGAGGTTTCACTGTCGAGAGTAATTTTCTTGTTTACAAGTAAAGAGCCTTCTTTCTATATTGAACTCTTCATTTGTGACGAGGCGAAAGAACCCTTTCAGTACTTTTCCTTTAATTTTATTCATTATTTCGTGGAAAACAATTTCCCTGTTTTGTTGATGGGGCGGAATGATTAAATACACCTTTTGTCGTAGATATAGAAATTTGATAATGATGTTGACTTCCACTCTTCTTCTTCTTTCACCTCGTTTATTTTTTTATTTATGCGATCACTCCATCTCGACTAATCTGATTTTCAAAATGGAAAAGGAATGTAATTGTTTGTCTCCATGCCCATGCCCAATCTCATCTCAAGTGCATTTACTGATCATGAGTTGGTTATTTGATCTCATTATCAAGGACTGCAGAGCTTAAAGAAAACGCTTCCATGAATTGTTTTTTCGACTTGACCTCATTAGAGTACATACAGCAATAAAGGCGAAGAAGAAGTTTGACGTTTGCTCTGTGCAGGATTGGAAAACACGACTTTTCTCTGAAAACTCTCAAGGTTTATAGATGTTGTTAAATATAGAACTTCACCCACACCATGGGGGACAATTAATTTCAAAATTGCTTTCTATGTAAACGCAGAATTAGGCTTTTCAATCAAGTGTTTGGTAGTGGCAGTTCCTAGAAGCCTGAATTTCCCACTTGCAGTCAAGAATTTTTGAAATGACCTCGATTCAAGTTTTTTTTCTCATCGAGCGAATTCGATTTCCATTACATCCTTCTTGGGTACTTTTCCTTTGAGAATGCATTTTGATTTCCTCAAGTGGCGTCCTGTTGAAATAGACGCCATCCCTAAGCATTCAAATTTGATAGAGCGAGTGAGTGGTGGTGTATTATTTGATCATTTTTCCTCGATCTGAATAATAATACCATTTTTTAAATGGTTGTTGTTGAAACACGGTCGTAGAGCTATTTTGCATATAAATTGTACTTGTATGTGTGGTTTGTACTTTGGACTTCATTGGTTCAGCACTCATTGTAAAGAAGTGGAGGAAAAGAGCAAAATTTCCATTTCATGTTACAGAATCAATTGAATTTTGATTCGTATTTCTATTACCTACATACCCTGTCCATAAAAGTCTGTTGTGAGCCCCAGAATTTCAGTTATGAAAGTGGACATTGCGTTGGACCACCACAGGTTGGAATTTTTAGCTTGAAATTATTTGTACAACTTAAAGATAGAGACTAAAGGGTTCATGGATCCTGTAACCAAATTTCAACCAAGCTGTTAGCTGGAAGCACATGAATTCCTAAGTAGGCACTAATTTCCCACACAAGATGCTTCCATCTTAGCCTTTAACCCTTTCTCATCTTGCTCCTCGTTTGCTTTATTATTATTCTTCCAACTATTGCTTTCCATTTAGATTTAAACAGTCAATTTGGGGCTAATTAGCATGTTTTCGTGCACGAGTATTCATGAATCGAAATTTCTAATGGATTCAAGCAAAAGAAATAATTGAGGCATTGAGATAGATTTAACGTGGTAGCTATTGTATCTGTCTTAGCCAGGTATGCTAGATGTAATTTGGCAAGTCCATCATTTCACTATCTTTAGAGTCTATATTTCTTCATCGTTCCGTTATATCAAGTTTCTCGGTTGAACAATTTAGATTTGAACCCAAGATTGGCCTTCAGTTAAAGTAAAAGCGTCTCTTTGATTACCTTCTTTTCAGCACTGGAAGTGAAGGAAGAAAACGCGGAAGTGAAAGCAAAAGCAGGCCAACCCTGTTTACTTCAGTGCCAAATTGCATCAACTCCTCCATTGACGTCGGCTTATGTTACATGGCAGCGTGGTACAACCAACATATCTCATTTATCTCAGGGGTCCGATAGGTACGTGATATGACAATGCTTTCTCCAGTTTTCATTCAATTCTTCCTACATTTGGTAGTTTTTTCAGGTTTGGAATACTCTCCTCAGGGACACTAGCTATTTACTCTGTACTGCCAACAGATGCTGGAATTTACAAGTATGAACAGAGAAAATGTGACGTTGGGGCACTTTGATACTTAACTTTCTCTTTGGGGTCTTTCAGGTGCTTTGCAACACATAACTTGTTGGCTGTGAATAAATCAGCCATAGTTACTTTGACTGTGGATCCTGTCAAAGAATTGATAAGCCAAGAGCCACCAAAGTTCCTCTTTCCTTCGGAATATGATCCTCAGAAAACCATTGTGTTAGATGAAGACGAGGAGCGGATCTTAGACTGTGGAGCCTCCGGCATCCCCCCTCCCATTACCACATGGGTTTTGACATATGACATTGGTACAAAATTCTTAACTTTACAGCCATCTAGATTTTCTGACGAGTCTTTAATTTGTACAGTCAATGAAACTGCGGGGACCATCAGTCCTTTCAGCAAAGTCCTAGCAGAAGGGAGGAAATACCATGATAGCATCGAAATTAGCTATGACCATTCAACTGAGGGGAATTACACATGCATTGCAAGTCAAGGCTACAATTCCATTTCAAAGGTAACCTTCACGTTAGCCTGAAAGGGAAGAAGTTTAAAACTTACTGGGATGTAATTTTCAGACGATACAAGTCGTGCGACTTCCAGCTCTACTGAAAGGGCCAAACTCGTACAAATATCCTCCTGCTAAAACCGTCAGGTTTGAATGCAAAGTCCCTCCCGTCTACGACTTGGTATGGTACAAAGATGGCGAACGGTTGGAAACAGGTCGGGGCCGCGTCAAGGTTTGTTTGATTAACTCTTTCTCTCTCTTAATATTCTTCCGAGTGTCAGAGGAAGGGAGTTAATGTGTTTTCTTTGAAATGAAACTAGGCTAAAGGGAATGAAATTGTGGTTTCGAACACAATTCGAAATGACTCAGGGTTTTATCAGTGTGAAGTGACACATGATAAATACGTTTATGCCATCGGCACTGCGCGACTACTGGTGGAAAGCAATCGAGAGGCTCCAGATGCCCCGTTTGATTTGCAATGTGTTGAAAGTTTTACGAAAGCCTTGACGATTGCATGGAAGGTAGCCGCAAAGGAAAACATCACAGCCTTCACCATCCACTACATGCCAATCGGTAAGATACTATTTATTTAACATTTTTGACGTATCCTTTTATTTATCTTGCTGACTTGGATGCAGGGGGCGAAGAGAGACAAAAAGTCACACCGAAGAACACTGAGTTTCATATAGAGAACTTAAAACCGTACACCAACTACAGCATATACATCCGGAGCTACTCAGCAAAGTCGGCAAGTGCACAGTCTGCAAAGGTCGTTTGCACCACCTTAGAAGATGTACCTGTGAGGGTAAGTGGTCACTTCTTACCGTGATACAGCCATCATTAATAATTTCTTGTAATTCATGTTGACAGGCACCAAGGAACTTCAATTTTGAACGGTACGGCCCTCCATCACAAGTTCGAGTGAGATGGAGACCTTTGACTCATTCGGAGGCTAGAGGGAAAGTCATATTCTACAAACTTCAATGGAGATCTATTGACGGGGAGTTCACCAACGTTCGTTATGTTGATGGCGACTCTGAAGAGTTTCTCATAACTGGTAAGAATGGTATTAGCTAGTTCTCATTACTCAGGCATTGAATACTTTGGTTGTTTTAGAACTACACCCCCATGAACCCTTTGAGCTCCGTCTAATTCCCAGCACATCGGCAGGTTTTCCGGTTGACAAGGATAAATCGCCATGGATTCGCGTAGATAGTACAAATGTAGATGCTACAGAAGAAACACACTCGGACGAGTACTACACATCACCCACAATGGATCTCACGTGAGTTGCTCTGCTACATTTGTTTCGACCTGACCTTTCTTCAATTGATGTGTCTTGTAGGGTGCTCAATGCCACCTCTATTCTTGTAAATTGGAGTGAGCCTCCAAGACCTAAGGAGCTGTCCCTAAAAGGGTATAGAATAATCTACGCAGCGGAACTTAGTCGCTTGGAGGATCTTGTGTTCTATGAGCCTATTTATATCTACAACTACTCTGAAACATCGTACCTGTTCTTCGATTTGAGTAAGCATTCCCTGAAATCACAAACATTGGTCACTCAATGATTGACTGTTTGATATATAGCACCTTCAACATCATACGAAATTCAACTTCAAACGTTTGGCGATGGTTGGGAATCCACTGTCACCAACAAGTTCATCCGTACCTTATCCATCTCCAGTGAAGATGAGATGTCATCGTCTAATGTGCTTCCACCAATACTTGGACTACAAGTAGTTCCTTTAAGGTGAGACGTCATTGTCACACATCTGAAAGACAAGTATTAATCGGAGTTTGTTAAAATTAGCGAGTCGGAGGTTCGTTTAACGTGGGAGAAGCCAAAACTAAGCCTCCCTCATCTGCCCTACTATTACACTATTCGTTACAACAAAGCATATTCTAGCGAGTATGGATACCTTAGCAGGTACGTCTCATAATTGTCCAATATTTGTACCGTCATTGTTAACACAAGGATTTATTTCTTTAGTACAAGTGAATCGGTTGATATTAAGGGGCTACAACCTTACACTTCGTATGAATTTGCGGTACAAGTGACGACTGGGGATGGACAAGGTGGTCCAATCTCCCAGAAAATTGAATCTCGCACTTTAGCAGGCAGTAAGTGGGAAATGTTTGCAAATATCTGGAGTTACAAAAAAAAGTGCACAAATTATAATACTCATCATCACTTTCACAGTTCCTGGACCACCAGTTCATCTGCATTGGCGAGTTCTGAATCAAACTCTTGTCGAAGTTGAATGGCAGCCACCTTCTTCCACGAATGGCGTTATTCAAACGTATTGGGTTCAGTACAAACACAAGAATCAAACCTTTGAATCTCAGGGAAGAAATGGAAGTTCAAGTGCAAATGGTATGGAAACCATCTTCATTGGTCCATGCCAGAAATGATAGTGTCTTGTCTTTTTGCAGATTCCTTATGGAGAAATAAAACCACAAAAGCTACATCACTTTTTCTGGAGAACTTGTTACAAAATGAAGAGTACCTTGTTCGAGTTATAGCGGAAACCAAGGCTGGAGTCGGACATCCTTCAGATACCATTTTTGTCCGTATTTTTATAAGAAAGCCTACCTCTCCTGAACCACCTCTTCCTGGCGATGGCCCACCCACAAATCCAATGCCGTCTAAAGAGCATCCCACCACGAACCAGCATTTAGGTACATTACATTTGCAACCTCGATCATCCTAATGAGTATAGAGTAATTATGAATTATTTTCACATTTAGGCATCATAATTGGCGTTGGTTTGTCAGTCGTCTTCGTTATTCTTTGTACCGTCATTATTCTCAGTCGTCATCGTCTATTTCCCATACTCACTCGTCGCCCAGCAGGAGGTAAAAGCGATTCATTTTTTTTATTACAATTTGATGCAATTGACAATCTACTGTACTATAGTTCATGCTAATGGTAATGGATTTCCACCACGAGCCAAGAGATCCGTCGGTAAGCCAAGTCTTTACAGCACTTAAGCTCTGTCTTTAACTCATACTTACCGCATTTTAGAGTCGTTTGCTGGAGTTGAGTTAAAGGTGTTGGAAAGCTTGACTGCAAATGACCAGCATCTTGATACCAAAGGAGGCCATTCTTACCCCAACGGAATTCTTCCAGGACCTACAGATCCTTTGCTCACGAGAGTCCTTCGGGACCCTACTGGTGGGCCGCTTGAAGATGAAGAAGTAGTCCCCAACTGTATTCACTGAGGTAAAGCATTCATTAATTATTGCAAAACCGCTTGGGTGCCATGGTTCCTAAGTTGAATATTTGTCTCAAACAGAGCCAGCTCAAATCAGAGAACCCAAAAGTACAAGTCAACTGAAGATTCTGTTATAGGATATTATCATCATTGCAAGAATACAAACTTTACAAATACAAAATGCAATTGAAATACAAAGCTAAAGTCTCGAAGTTAGTTTTATAAACTTAAGGCTTAATGTGTACGGGTAAAGAAGTTGAAAAACCTAACCTTTTAATATTCAGTACATCCAGAAAGGCTTTGAAACTTACTGTATGACGTAACTGAGAGAGAGTGTCTCTTACGTTCAGTTCAAAGCTTACCAGGCTTCTAACTTAAGCCTCCAATCTGTAATTTGCTAAGCCTTTATGTAATTTCGCAGGGACTACTACGATTAAATTAACCTGAACCGGTTACAAACAAAGTACAAACTGTATGTATATTAAGTAACATGTATATAGGATATAGTTTAACTGTTGGAAGTGTTTAGTGTTGTATGACAAGTTCTCGTTTTTATACTGTATCACTGTTGTCATTTTCAATTTTACTACATACTAGTATATTATACCTTTTCGGTAGTGGATCGCCAGTGTCGTAGAACAACACTTGACAGCTGAAATGGCAAAGCATTTGCTGATCAGAGGTCAATTGCAAATTTCAGTCAATAAGAAAACAAGTGGAGCAAAAACTCCCTGTTTTAACATCTCTTAAAGATTACGCTTGTAACACCCTAAAATAGTTGGTATTTTGGGTCAATTTAGTTTGTAATATCTCCTCAACAACAGTCATGTACATATATATATTTTTGCTGTAAGCTCCATAGACAAAAACAAATTTGTTGCATCTTTTTTGCGCCTTGTTGTGCTTGTGAAAGATGAGCTCCTAGAGTTTTTTTTATGTAGTGGCTATTGACTTTTGAGCACAATACTGCTGACGACGTTCTTCAAAGTAGGTGACATTATTGACCGAGAGACGGTTTTTATGTATCTTCAACAACCAACGTACGTGGATGAATTTTGTTTTACGTCTGGAATTTTTAAGACTGTATTTTGACAATTTTTTGGACATGTAATTGACTAAACAGTGTGCAATGTTTAGAAAGTTATTTCATGGGTTGGCTTTTTTGTAAATTCACTTTGGAGACTAATCATTATTATTAGACGCTGACAGAGTCAAGTGAAAGACTAATTGGAAACTAAGGTCCCGATTGAATTATTTACTGGGCTTTGTTGTTGTAGGTATGGTGTTTACTTAAGTTGATGATACTAACGTCTTTGGTTTGTGTGGAATATTGAACCAACAAAATGTTTAAACTCTCTCTTATCAAAAACAAAAAATACGTAAAACTAAAATGATGGGCTTATAAATTTTAGGACTGGCAATTTCAGAGCCACAATTAAAAACAAAACATCAATCAACAAACAAACTGTAACTCTTACCGTGCAAACTTTGAAGTGAACTAACTACACAACTGTGTGTGTCTATACGTATGTGAATTAACACAACCTTAGTTATAAACAAAGACATACTACTATCCTAAGATTAATTAATTTAGCCTCAAGAAGATGAAAATGAATGTACCTGATTATCTATTATTGAAAAGATTGTTACGACTTTGAAAGTTAGTCTACATAACTATTTTACTACTACAATTTGCATATATATATATCTGTATCTAGATGTTTCCATAGTTTGTATTTGTAGGAATTAGAAAAGAAAGTGTCAAGTTAATTAATCTAAGTAATGTGCAGCATATGAGGCATCATCATCAAACCATTTCCTGCAACACTTCAACATGAGGCTCATAAAAAGTTACAAATTATTGTTAGGTGTAGGAAGCAGTTAGTGGAATTTGTACTTTACCTACATACATACAAGTGAATAATTAAATGATACATAATATTTTTTACTTCTCCGCGTGTTTGTCCCACTACTGATAAACCTACTTTACTGTTCACCGTTTCTATCACATCTATTTGTAAAGTCTACTCTATACTACTGTGGTCTTACTGGTTATAAAAAAAGTTTTTGCAACATACCTACATACTAACTACAAAAGATATAAAAAGAATTTGTCGAACTTAAATTATCCGCAGAATTTGTAAATGCGTAATGCGCGTAACAAATTCGGATGAGTTGCTTACCATATAGAATGTGTGCCTTCTTAAGTTGTACAAATAAAAAAAAATACGCAAAAGAATAGGTTGTAAAATGATACACACACTTTAATAAAATGTAGGAAACCTAAGATGCCACAGTAGTAGATTGAAGTTCTTTTTTCTAGTTACTATGACAACAATTTGGAATCCTGTAAAACTATAAAACCTTTAGATCTACTAAATCATTTCTTTTTCCTAATCGAGTTATAGCATCATATGGAAACTGGGTAAATGTAAAATGGCTTCCTGTCCTGTTCACCACAATCTAGTGGGATACATAGTTTCCAATTTTACTCTTCTGGGTACTATTGTTGTGTAGGGTAATTAGTTTGTAATTTCTATAGTAGGAGAAGATGGAAGAAGAAAAACGAAGATTTTACTCAAAGTACAAATCAAAGCTTTTACAAAACTGTAATGTTGCAGTAGAGTAGCGTTGTTGTAAAGTATTGAATTTAAGAAGAGAACATTTATCTACCCATTACTCTTGTTTGTATATCATCAACGTACATAAATTATCACTATTGTTAAGGACTACGATATTTAACTTGGTAATCTTCGTTTATAAATGTATACATTTTTTTCAAGAATTACCTGAATGTTATTTTTTATTTGTGTGAATTTTTGTCTTTTCTGAATGTCTCTATGTCCATATGCTTATATGTGTAGTTCATCCACAGCTTTGGTGACATCCTTCAAACTCAAAAACTCATCTCTACTACGGGTAATTTTCCTACTTTTTTATGTCAGAATAAAATTACTGAAAGGAATGAAATTAGCCAAACTACCTATGAACACTGAAAAATCAGTACATCAACACAAATTTACTTTTCTTCTGCCAATGAAAAACGTGTTTGAGGAAACAAAAAATATGATGTCTCAGAATTTGTCATGAAAAAGGCTGTGTGCTTGTTATTCATGTGTAGACGTAGTAAGACAGAGTACCTTCTTTTCCATAGCAATTTTTCAACATGATCATCATCAGTATTGTAATTCTATGTGTAGATTGGTCTTTGGTGGATTTCAC
>JAQIWU010002987.1:0-10656 GCA_034696445.1 Isotomiella minor
TAAATCCAATTGACCTAAGGGATTTTGCTATAGAGCCCCCAACACGGAGGCGAAGGACTCCAGTTGACGTTGGTACTATAAGTAATGAAAATAATAATCCCACGAATGTAGAGGAGGCAAAACAAGACGTGGACGATAGTGAGATCCTCTCAGTTTCTCAAAATGAATTGAATGAAGTAGAAATGGTACCAATTGATATCTCTGCTAATTATCCAGTTCCTGTCACTGACAGTCAGTCAGACAATACTCAAAGTAGTACAGATTCAGCAGTGTCTGACGCATCCACCCAATCTAACACCAGTACTCAGACATTCTGTATGTTCACACTAAAATCAGTTCTGGCAACGCAACATAAATGCTGTGCCTGTGGTTCGTCAATAAGGAAATGTGTGACCATTGCAACTAGAAAACGAGCGTGGCAAGAAGAAAAAATATACATTCCTGGTAGCAATCGTTTATGTACTACGTGTATGGATGCCACAACTAAACTAATAACTACTGCTGGGATGGAAAAGTTGAAAGAACATGCACAAGAAATGATCATTGATTGTGACAGTTTAGATTTCACAGACTGGTTGCATGCGGTGTCAGAATCGACAACAAAAAGCAATCCTTTGTTCTCATTTGAAGAAAATGGTGTCAATGAGTCACAGTACCGCATGTTACTTGGACTTAACAAAGAACAGTTTGATGAAATCCATGAGTTAATAAAGGAAAGGCTCAGGAAGTCTGAAAAAAGGAGTACAAGAGACGCTTTGGCAATTTTCCTTATGCTGCTTAGACAAAACAGTAAGCAAGAGTTTCTTGGTTATTGCTTTGGCATGACACAGCAGTCCATTAGCTATACCATCGACCGCGTCTCACAAGCACTTTACGACTTGTTAGTTCCAAACTATCTCGGATTAGATGTTAGATGTTATTGCTGTTGGAACTTATCACCCAGCTCGTGCAAAATACTACATCAACGAGCATTTGCGAAAAGACCCAAAGTTCGAATTGTCGTATCATGAAGAACACACAGATATACTACGATGTGTCATTCAATCTTTTCATTGCAGTGGTAAGGCACACACAGTGTATGTGAGGTATGCCAGTGACGGCACTCAAGGACCTCGAGCCATTACTGGCCACTACTGTACGTGTCAAGTTGGGACTCGTACAATTGGATGCTGTACCCATATTATGACTCTAATCCGCTATCTCAGTTTTGAAAGGCACTTGGAGAATGGGCCTGGTCGTTACATAGACTTCACCAAACACGTATTGGACTGCAGAAATGCACAAACCAAGTTGAAAAGAACTCGCATACCAAACCCAAAGCGAGTCTTAACACAGAACAACTGAACTTCTTAGGACAGTTGAACTAATGATAATCTTAAACAGGACAACTGAACTTCTTAGGACAGTTGAACTAATAACTATCTTAAAACAGGACAACTGAACTTATCTGGACAGTTGAACTAATAACTATCTTTAAACAGGACAACTGAACTTATCTGGACAGTTGAACTAAGAGAACCGTCTTATTCACACCACCCAAACATTTTTGTTTAAACTAAATATCTAATATCTTGTGTCAATATCTTGTTTTAAATCTTTTCAATCTTGTTGTTCAATAATATTGTGGTTTTGTTCAATAAACATTTGTGGTTTGTTAAATAAACGTGTTTATTTTATTTTCATTGTGGTTATTATTTTTCATGATTAATTATTTTTGCACTGTATTGTTATATTGACTAAGCTATAGGTTTTTATTCCTGTTTTTGGTGGGGTGGGGCCTCGCGCATTTCTTCATCCGCCTCCTGCTGTTGTTGTTGACGTTGGCGCTCCTCTAACTCACGCTGCTCTCTAAGCTCCAATTCTCGCAGTTGCCGCATGAGGAACTCTCGGTCTTGAGCGACCGTATTTGGACAGGGTCCGCTGAGAGGACGACGTGATGAGGACGGATTCCCATGAGATGAGTGAATTCCACGTGACCGAGGGTTCTCACGTGAAAAGCCCCTCCCACCAGAAGACACGCCACGTCGTGAGGACATTCCGCCACGAGAAGGCACCCCACCACGAGAAGGCACCCCACCACGAGCGGATCGACTCCCAGGATGACGTGGGTCTCGGACGTAGGCTGCTACTCCATGACTCTGGTGGTCTCTTGCAGAGGACGAGGGCGCTCTTCCAAAGTGGCCTCGTTGACGACGTTGATGCCGGCCTTGAGAACGGCTTGGTCGAGAAGGACGCCCTCCCTCGTAGATTATAATGTTTACCATCTAAAAATATAATTAATATCTAGTCAGTTCAACCTATCTGTGATAAAATGTGATAAAACTTACCGTTACCGTCTAGTCCCAATCTAGTCCAAGAAGCACCGGTGGTGGCAAGAAACTAATCTAGTCAGTCAATCTGTGATAAAAAAAAACGAATCTAGTCATTCGGTGATAAAAAGTAAACATTATTTAAGTACCTGTGATAACTGCCTGTGATACCCAAATCCAATCTAGTCAAGGAGGGAGGAAGAAAGGCTGAGGCTGTGCTAAAAACCTTCGTACCTGTGATAAAAAAATACACCTGTGATAAATAAACAGTGATATTATGCTAGTCAATAGTGATAATATATATATATAATTCTAGTCAATAATCTGTGATAATTAGTTTTTAGTTAATGAAGAAACTCACCTGAGAAAAAAACGATCCTTCCTATACCCTGTCTTCACTCACTCTGCTCTTCTCCACACAAAGCAGTCAGACAGACTCTGTCTGGAGGAAAAGAAAGGAAAGGTCTCTGACCCTTCCAACCCACACCAACAACCAAATCATCATCATCATTTTTAATAATAGTAGTAGAGGCAGGCATGGATGAAGGAAGCATCATTTTCCCCATTGAAAACAAAGGGATTTATTCATCCATGCCTGCCTGGGGCAAAATGAGATTTTTGAAAACTTTCTCCTCCGTTAGCAACGGTGGAGAAAGTTCCCGTGGGCCGGGAAAAGGGCCTTGTTTTGTAGTGTCCTTTAATTAATTTATTTTCGTCTGGTCATCCGTTTTTGTCATCCATCCAGGTCCTAGTCTTCAGAAATGCCGTAAGTACTTCCCTTTTTTATTATTTAATTTCAATTCCATCCACAATCAATCAATCAATCAATAATTATCTTGCCGTCTCGTATTGCCCCATTTGGCGAAAGTGCAAAAACGTCCACGACCCACGCCAAAATTTTCTTTTTAAGGGGCATTCACATG
Organism: Isotomiella minor; assembly: GCA_034696445.1. Taxonomy (NCBI): domain Eukaryota; kingdom Metazoa; phylum Arthropoda; class Collembola; order Entomobryomorpha; family Isotomidae; genus Isotomiella; species Isotomiella minor. The sequence continues at coordinate 3,233 of JAQIWU010002987.1, forward strand.
CTATGTTAAAAATTGGTTTAAAAGTTATAAATTTCTAAAAATACCGTTCTAACCCTAAACCAATTAAATTTAACCCAAATTACAAGTTTTCTTAATTTTACATATGCAAAATTGATGCATGCACCCTTCTTTGGTGGCTGGTATTCAGACCTGTACATGCATGAGATAGGGGTTGAAAAGGCTTATGAAGGTGTACAATGGACTTTTTATTTATGAAGTCCTCAAATGGACATATTTTTCCACTTGTCTTTCTGTGTGTATTTGTGTTACAAACGACGACTTGCTAATTGGAAGGGATTTTTTAAACATTCGCTAACAACCAGCTGCAGCATGCAATAGTTTTTCAATAAATAACTCGTGAGATGTCGAATCAATTTTAGCAATTCTTACGTTAGTAGTACTTTCGTGCGTTTTTGTTACTTTGTATTTCGAAATTTATTCCGTTAATGCAACCAGTCGGCACGTACACCACATGAGTTTTAAGGAAATTGCAGGCTAATTGCAATCACGTTTTCTCAATAAATTTTCTCAAAATTTCCAATTGTTTTATTTGATTAAAACAGGTGTCATAAGTCCGTTTGTCTAAAATAAATTCGTGTGTTCTGGCCAATTGGCATAAAATCAGTTTGTGTTGTCAAACTCGGTTTATTTCACACTTGGAACATCTTTCGTTTATCTTGGTAAAAAACCAACTTATATTAGATCAATTACAGTAATTCATATGTTCGTTCAGATATTCTAATCAACATTTTTCTACACTTTCCTAGAGTTGCAGAATGGCATCAGTAGCAGAACAACGTTGCGTAATACCCAACTGTGACTCTGCATTTGCTAGGCTGAACAAACGGGAAGCATCCCTTCATTCGTAATATATGATATTATTTATTGAATTTAGCTAATACTTGGACGTCATACTAGGTTTCCACACCCAATCCGCTACTACTCGACTAGGGCAAAATGGATAGACTTTGTTCGAACATGTCGCAACGATGTATTGTGGGAGCCAACGGCAAAGAGTCTTATTTGCTCAAAGCATTTCAAGCCCAACTGTTTCTTCACTCGCAACAACGCAAACTTTTTGGTGCCAGGGTCTGTGCCTCTTCCGTCTAGTGAACTAGATGTCTCTATGGAAGAGGGTAAGAGATTTGTGTTACCTACTGAACTTCACCTCGTTCATACAACTATTATTTAATAGATGAAACAGTACAAGACATTGTAGAGACGATTGAAGACATAGAATACGAGGATTTAAGTACTGCTGAAATCAGTCTAGGTAACTTCCTTGAAATTTGACATCTTAATGCACAACCAAATGTAACACATGTTTACCACAGATACATCTACTGATGTCCAAATCGTTGAGTGTCCTCACTGCACCGGCTTGATAGAATTGGGTTCAACAGGAGACCCTGCAGTGCAGCCCCCTTTGCCCGACGAGAGTAGGGCAAGAAAGCGACTGTTCGATGAATTACCTTCCACATCTCAATCTATCATTGTTACTCCAAAATCAAGAAAGCTTGTTCGCATGGAACATGGCTATGCAGCATCCCCTACCGCTACAGCTGTGAAGTACAAGGACCTGAAAGAAAAGTACGACGAGATGAAACAGCAGTTCAAGCAGCTAAAGGAGAAGTACGACCGAACAATCAAGAGGGAATTGTCTTTAAAAGATAAATTAAAGTCATCCCATTGCCTCACACCAATGCAAATGACATCATTGGAGTCCAAGTTTCCATTTCTACTTAACAAGATAATTGAAAATGAAACAAAAGCTGCATCTGTAAAGGGAAAATCCGGAATGGTGTATGACGAAGAAATGAGAACATTTGCTGCCACTCTTCATTTCTATTCACCAAAGGCTTATCGATTCCTCAGGGAGCATCTTACTCTACCTCATCCTAACACTATATCGTCTTGGATGCGGTCAACTGATTGTGGGCCGGGAATAAACGTGGACGTCATCAAGCAACTACAGGCGGCCAGAATAGTTGACGATAAAAATATTATGACTGATGTCAACATCATGATCGACGAAATGTCAATCAGAAAGGAGTTAATTTGGAACCCTTCTATACACTGCAATGAAGGATACGTTGATCACGGTATTCCCGACGCCGAAGTTGATGAAGCTACTCCACTTGCTACGGATGCATTAGTCGTGATGATAGCCGGTATTTCTGGAGGATGGAAGTGTCCCATTGGCTACATTTTCACAGACAAGGCGGATGCTCAAGTTCAGAAAGAATTGGTTGATGAAGCCTTCTTTGCTTTAGAGGACACTGGATTTGAAGTTCATGCCCTTACCGCCGACGGTAATGCTGCAAATGTTGGTTTGTTTGCCGCGTATGGAGTGATCGAAGATCCGTACCAACAAACTGAAACGTTTGAGTTTGAGTCAGTGGTTACGAGCTTCAAGAATCCTGCCAACCCTAATAAGATTGTCCATGCATGTTACGATGTCTGCCATATGATGAAGTTGTGGAGGAATCTCTTGGCGCAATGCGGTGATATCCGATTAAAAAATGGCGGTGTTATAAGTTGGAAGTATGTGGAGGCACTAGACCGACTGCAACAAAATGAAAAGATAAGGATGGCAAATAAATTGGGAAGGAACCACATTGAATTTCAAGACCACAAGATGAACGTCTCATTGGCGACTCAGACTATCAGCAAATCAGTTGCAGATGCCATAACATTTTGTCGAGAAGTACTTAAGCTTCTGCAATTTCAAGGTTCAGAAGCGACGACACATTTCTTTTATCTTTTGGATCGTGTTTTCGATATCCTAAACTCTAGAAATCCTAATCAGAGGGGATATAAGGCACCTTTAAGAGAATGGAACATCAATCATCAATTTGCAATTCTCCGACAGTATGTTGACCTCGTCCAAGAAATGGAGTACGATGAAGTTAGAAACTATAAGAAAGACCAGAAAAGAGTGGTGACCAACAAACTTGTAGTAAAGGGTGCCAGAAAGCGAGGTCCATTGGGAATGATAGTATCCATCAAATCCATTATTGCAGTCAGCCAACAACTTCTTACTCGTCCGATCCAACCCTTCCATTATGTCTTGACGTATCGTTTCTCCCAGGATTTGATCGAACTTTTCTTCAACAAAGTTCGAGGACGACTGGGGCGCAATACCAACCCAAATGTTGTACAATTCAAGCAAATAATGAAAGCAGTATGGCATCAAAACTGGCTAAAGTCAAGTAACACTGGCAATTGTGTGCAGCAAATGAATGAAGGAATTCCTGTAGGATTACTCCCATTAAAACCATTAAAGAAAGTTGTTCCAGTTCTGGCAGAAGAAATTAATGATCTCAACTTGACCGCACTTTCCCAACCAATGTACTCGAGGTTCTATAAAAACTGTTTAACCTACATTGCGGGTAAAGTTATTAGGGAAGTAGGCACACAATTGAAATGCGAGGCTTGCGCTGAAGGTTTACTGGAAGACGAGAAAGACTTGCTGGATTCTGATCAGAGAAAACTCATAGAGATGAAGAATAACGGTGGACTAATGACACCATGCAAATCAGTATACCGTATTGTTGAAATGGCGGACCATTGTTTTAGAGAATTAGTTAATAGAAGCAGTGGTAAATTGAATATTAAGAACTTGGATCTCAGAGTTGCCCTTGCGGTTAAGAAAATGTGCATGGATTTGAATTTGTTTCCTCATCTAGTGCAACATTTTGTAGACTATGATCCCTTTTTTGAACAACATCATCTTTTCGACTTAATTGAACGTGTTGTCTTATACTTCCTTAGAATACGTTTGTACGACTATGGTAATCGGTATATGCTACTTATGGAAACATCAATTCGGCAGAAACTTACCCATCTCACTCATTATAAAAATCAATAGTTTTTAGCTTTCAGATTCATTTTCACTCTTTGATAAATATAACATACATAAGACGACATAAATTCACCTATGGAAGTTGTAAACCCTGATTTGTTGACTGAGCAGAGATTGGTCTAGTGGTGTTGACTGCTGGTAATTGTAAAATAAAAATAAATTGTTAATTTGTTAAGATTTGTTAAGGTTAGATTTAGTTTTTGACTGCAAAGTACGACTGCAGACTGTAAATTTGATTTTAAGTTTAAGCTAACACGTTATTTGTAAATGTTAAAACTACCATAAAGTATTAAAGTATGTTGATATGAATAGTACACAAAACCTTTGAGACATGTGCTTGTTAACTACTTTTGAAATTATTTTTACATTCCATATATAGGCTTCCCCTTGCTGTCCAACTGCACGCCCAGATGTTGTACGATGGATTTGGTTACTTCCATTTCCTCATAGATAACATTGTACGTTCATTTCGCTATCTAGAGCAATCTGTATCCTTTATTCAATATTTCAAGGTGCTGACTCCTGCCGAAATTAGGGCTTGCAGACGTAGGTGGGACCACTCTGAAAAACATGAGTTCCGCCAAAGATGCAAGCTTCCAGGACCCATCAAATGTTGGCATCACGCACCGGCCCCAGGCCGTCGAGTGACCAGAATCGGGGAAATGTGTGTAGTATGGCGCTACAAACGGATCGCACAGATCCAGAAGTTTTTTAGTTTGTATGGGTTTCTTCTTCCGTTTTTTTAAAATAAACTTTGTTCATATATTGCTGTGCAAATTGCCCAATAAAATACATTCTCGGTGAATTGACAAATTTTATATATCCACAATGCACGTAAATGGGATTCAGACTGACTAGCCAAAACAAAAATTATTGTCCTCTGGGGAGCTCCATACCACAATCTCATTCCTTTTCTCTGCCAGCCTTCTCATTCGCTCTAACTCCTCCTGCCCAACAAAAAAAGTATACTCTCCAGCTTTGGTGGTGGTGGTGATGGAGCAGTGGTGGCCTTTGAATCGCTGCGCACACACAGAGGCCCTCTTTCCTATCCCACACAACTACTCATCTCCCAAAGCCACCTCCAGAGGCCTATCCTCCTTTCGTTTTGATTTTTTCACCCTGTCATTTCTTCTAGTTCGTATTAATATATTTCTATGGAGAAAGCCAACCCGACTCTCGTTCTGAGTTCACTCCTGTCACAGCACCGCTAACCACCACCACCAACAACAACAGACAGTCAGTCTGCTTTGTTGGCTCAACTCGCTTTTCTTCTTTCTTTCCTTCCTTCCACCACGAGTTTCTTCGTTCCAAAACAAAGAAAGGAATACTCCAGCCAGTTGTCTCTCTTTGTCATTTGTCTTTGCTCAGCACCATTTCATCTCACTCTCACTCGCTGCCTGACTCATTCTCGTCATCTCCGTTCATCTTATCCTCGTCAGCCGACATAACGTGTTTTTTAAAAAGTTAATTAGTGACAAGTGAGGTTAGATTAATTGTAATTATGGGGAAGGAGGCCGAGGAGAAGGGCAAAGGCCGTTTTAGCGTGAAGCGGAAGTTCTTCAAGGAAAAAGAAGAGACGGCCGTGGACACCACCACCACCAGCGTCGTCGTCATGTCCTCATCGTCGTCAGAGAAGCCCTCTTCTGCTGCTTCACCTGTGCTTCACAGTGCCATCGCCGGGGGTTCTTCGGGCAAGAGGAGGCTTTTGCTGAAGGATGGCAAGAATGTGAAAAAGTACAAGGCCCCAAGCGACGTGTCTTTGCAGTTAGGATTCAAAACGGAGAATTCGTTCCAGCTGAGGAAACAGGTATGAAATTTGGCCGACACTTGAAGTAAACACTGCATTAGTTAATTAATTCTTTCGGTTTGTAGACTCCCCCATCTGTTCCCAGGATGTCATAGAGAAACCGAAACCTCCTCCCCCTGAGAAAAAGACAGTCCTGACGAGCATCAGAGATGCTCTTATCATCCATGCAGAAAAGATTTTCAAGAAGGAAATCAGCAGAAAAGATTTTGATCAGAGTGAGGAGTACTTTGAGATCATGGAGTCTCTTCCCAGGAATGGCACCAGCAGTCTAGGGGAGGACGACTGTTGCACCCCCATCATCCACAAAGGGAAGAAATTCAAAATTAAGTGGCAAACTGGGTTTATGTACTACACAGACGACATGGAAGGATGGTACGGGTCACACATGAAGTGCAAGTGGGGATGGGAAATGAGTGGTAGGACGCTTGATGATGTGTACGTATAACTAATACTCATGACAGTGTACTTTTTGTTGATTAGGACCGAAAGTATGGAGTCTGCCGTATCCACTCATTAAAGGATCAGGAGGTCCTACTCATAAGGGACAGGAACAGTACGACTCCCGTCTATGCAATCATACTACCAAGCCTCAAGATGACGCCATACGACGAGGATTCTGTGCGAAAATACGTCCAAGGGAAATATGTCAAACGAAGCCTCCCTTTTTTGGGTAACTACGCTTGGCGAAGCAAAGTGACGTTTGAAATAGTGAAGTCGTGGCCTGTGCCCACAACTCAAGCTGGGAGAAAGTACTTCACGGTCAGTGTAAGTACATAATGAATATTTGTAGTAATATATACTTTTACATGACAATAATTTATGCTTTTTGATACCCTAGATGGCCATGCTCATCCTCGTCCAAGTCCACAACAGCAAGGCCAAGGAAAGTCAAAAGATCAATTTTTTGAAAGGATGGATGATGCATAGTCGTGAGGACGAAACAGCGGATTGGGACGAAGTCCTTGAATTCCTGAGCAAGCACGGCCTCGATCTCTCTTCCAACACCATCCCTTCAGGCGAAAATATCCCCAATCTTCTTCCGGCTACGTTCAACAGGAAGTACCCTCATACTTACTCAGGCGAGGACAACGAGGGGGGTATTTAAGACGGCCTTTGTTTTGCTCGACGGGTACAGAGGGCAGGAAATGGGAGCAGTAGACACTAACTGCAACACTCCACAGGATTATCCAAAGTTGACAAGAGTACAATCATCAATGTCTTCCAATTACCCCTTTCAGAGGAGGAAGCTGCCATCATGGCAGGGATTGAATTTGAAGAAGAGGAGATCGAAGCAGATGAGTCTGATTCCAAAGAGGATGTTTATGAAGAGGATGAAGAGCCGGAAGAAGAGGAAGAACTGGACATTCGTGATGTTATATGGAAAAAGATGAAAAAGGCAGCCGAAGGAGCAGAAATGATGGGGCTCATGGCGACGTGCATTGCGAAAATGTTGAAAATAGAGCATCCACATTCAGGTCACTCAATCTATCCTCTAACGAAGAAGATTTTTAACGTAAGAGGAGGTTTCGATGCCAAGCAGTTGTGCACATTGTTCAAAATGAAAACGAATAGAGAGTTAGTGATTAATTTTAAGAAATTGTTAGATGTAAGTGGCAGTGAGGTCGAGTTTAAGTTTTAAAGTTAGTCACACGTGATTTTTTGAATCCATCCCCCTACTACAGTTCATATATTACTGGTCAAGCTTATTTTTAGATGCAGTGAACTTTTAAACCTATCAGTAAACGTTTTAAA
>JAQIWU010002988.1:0-10656 GCA_034696445.1 Isotomiella minor
ACCATGAAATGATTATGAATCGTAAATGAATTGTGTCATTGATATAAATGAAACAGATATTAGATAATATGCCTGCTGCTTACACTCATATCTCTTATCGTATGAAGCAAAAGTGTTGAAACACAAGACTTAAAATTAAAATTTTAGTTCATATCATGATGGATAACTCCTCTTTGAAGAATGGTGGTAGTGGTGAGACGCCTTTTCGCTTCCATGGGGGGCAACTGTACTGCGAAAAGATAAATCTCAACGACTTAGTTACCTCTCACCTTCATCCACAACGTCAAATTGTCGAGATAAATGGACAAATGTAAGTGACAGCCACACTTGATATTAATGATTGTTTCGGGAATACTGAGATTCTCTTTCCAGAATCAAAGTGGTCGTCCCACCCACCCCCTTATTCGTCTACGCCAAGGAGGCTTTGAGAAGAAATGTGAAGGCTTATCAGGAAGCCATCGAAGCCGTGGGATTGAAGTCAACATGTCGCTTAGGTTATGCCGTGAAAGCAAATGGAAACCAGTCCCTCCTCAAAACCCTGAGAAGCTTCGGGGTGGACGTGTTGGTGACAGTGTCTGGAAATGAAATCTTGGCAGGAATGGCAGCAGGATACCTCCCCTCCAACATGATCTTCAATGGGAATGGAAAGCAAGAGTGGGAGATCAAGTTGGCCTTAGAACTTGGAACGATGATCAACGTGGACTCTGTCTTTGATGCTGAACGGATTGCACAGGTTCATCGGGACAATTGTCCACAAAATGACGTCAAAGCATTGCTTCGTCTTCGCCCGAGTTCTCAAGTCCACGTCCACAAGGGAGACAAGGCCGTCCACCCCTACGTGAACACCGCGGAAGAGTCAAAGTTCGGCATGGGTGTGGAGGAAATAGGCAGGGTTCTAGACATTCTGGAAAAGTCTGACATAAAAGTGTTCGGCCTACATTGTAAGAAAGCGTGCGTGTCCTTAGTGGAAGATAGTACTAATCTTGATGCATTGCACAGGTCATTTGGGAAGTTGTATCTTCGACCACACGATTTATGAAATCATGGGGGATATGATGAAGGATGTCATGTCCACGCTCAAGGTGAGAGGGCATGAGGTACAACTACTCGACGTTGGAGGCGGCATTGGCATTGACTACAAGAAGCCAATTCCTGGGTGGCTTCAGAAAGAGAACCATGAGATGAATGATGAAAGTCCTAGCATCCGTCAATTTCTGGAAACAATCAAAAACAGTCTTCCGATAAGCAATAATGTGCAGCTCATTCTGGAGCCTGGCAGATCCCTGGTCGCCAACTCTGGGGTCCTCATCTCCAAAGTTCTGGGATTCAAGCAGACCCCTTCCAAATCCATCCTTGTCGTGGATGGATCCATGGCTGAAGTCATTCGCCCATGCCTTTACAACGCTCATCACAACATCTTCCCTCTCACCTTTAAGGAAGGGACTCAGTTGAAGAAGTACGACGTAGTGGGACCGATTTGCGAAACCGCAGATTTCCTCGGGAAGGAAGTACCACTTCCTGAGGATACACAAGTTTTTGACTATGTCGTAGTCATGGACGTGGGCGCGTACTGTTCATCCATGTCTTCAAATTACAACATGCGACCACGACCTGCTGAGGTTCTTGTGGATGGAAGCGAGTGGCGGTTCATAAGGGCCAGGGATACGTTTAAGGATGTGAATCCAAGTATTGTAAATACGTAAGGGATTGAATAAAAAACAGGAAGTCGTAAACATTTTATCAACAAAGTGCAAACAATCTAACTAACTTTATTTGCATTGATGGCAATGAGTTGACATTGGCAAAATGGTGCGTAATCATAAAAATGAATCTTACATTATTACTTAGTACTTACGCCATGAGCAAAATAATAGTACAAGATCTTGATATTGAGATAACAAAGAGTATTGTTGTTGGTCGTTGAAATTCGATCAGATCTTAGAATCTAGACTCAGTCAGGTAAGATAAACTCTCCACTGGCGTTGAAAATATCTTCCTTCTCCTCTTTTACTTTTGTGCCCTTATGTTGTTCAGGAGGGACTGGCTTGGGTAGTTCTTGAACTGTGGAATTTGGGTGTGACACGGGTGTGGAGAAAGCACATGGTTGTACACTCCTTTCTTCTTTCTTGCCGAGAGAAAGTGTGATGCTGCCACCAGATGTGGATGTGATTGTTGCACTGCTACTGGTAGTGATATCATTAAGTTCAGCGATGGTCAATCCTCCTCCTCCATCGTCAGCTTCTCCTTCCCCTTCCGCCTCGTTGTGAAATCTGCCAATTGCGGCTTCGTCCATCTTGATTACCACATTATTATTTGCATTATTTGCATTCATCGTTGGCCCAGAAGAGGTTCCACTTCCACCTCCACTGGATGGATGGAAAGAACTACTTTGCGTAACGAGATTCTGAGGATTTTGATTTAGACTCGGATTCGGAGCAACTATTCCGACTGGAGGTTGTACCCTCTTCCAATTTGAGATGACCGTAGAAATGTGCAATTGTTGAGCATGTATTTGTTGAAAGTGTCTCTCCGTCTCATAAAGAGACATTTGGGCATTGCACAAGGGACAGTAGTAAAACGGATGAGTTTCCCAAATATGTTTATACAGTTGCTGCTGCTGGAAAGGACCTTCGGGAACCCTGTGATTGCAGAATCCACACTTGGTGCTTGGTGAAGGTGATGATGATGTGTAGTTTGAAGTAGTCGAAGATGGTTGAGGATGCTGTTGTTGTTGAGGGGTGGCGATTGTGCTTTGAGCCCTTGGCTGGTAGTAGGGTTGTTGAGGGTAGTGAACTCGAACATTGGGCTGCTGAACGGAAACTTGAGCATAAGCGTTGGAATAAACTTGGGCCGGTTGAGCTTGAGGGTGACCCCAGGTTTGATTTTGTGTGGGTTGAGTCGGTGCAATCTGCCTGCTTGGAGCGGTGGAGTAGGTGTACCCTTGTGTCTGCGTTGGCTGCTGCTGCCATGACGACGACGAAGTAACCGAAGGCCATTGGGTTGGGATACTGGGAGGAGTAATGGCCGTGGACGGAGAGGGCATCTGTCTTTGCAAAGGAGACGAGGAAGAGTAAGAGTGTGGGCTTCCAGAAGAGACAGAATGAGGAGACGAAGCAGACTGCCTATTTAGAACTTGTTGTTGCAATGCACTTCTTATCACAGGTGTGGCGACAGGTTGATGATGGACATCGGCAACAGCAACAGCAGCAGCACTGGAAATCTGCTGTTGAGCTTGCGCTGGAATTTGAAAATTGTGGTTGACATTTGAGTAAGAGTTGGTTGGTCTTGTCACACTATAATGTTGTGCAGCTTTATACGGAGGTGGTAGAGGTTGACTGGGGTGTGGTTGCGGCTGGCGTAAAGGTATTTGCTGATACTGTGGATTAACGTGCTGCTGGCCTGGAACCTGAGGGGTGTGAGGGTACGAGTACGAGTAGTCGTGATATTGAAGCCGCTGTTGCTGCTGTTGAGGGGGTTGATTATTTGGAATTGAAGCAGGATAAATAGTACTGGTTGGTGCTGACGGTGGAGGACGAAACAGAGGAGCAGAAGAAGAAGAGGCCATATTTTGATTGTATTGCTGTGAAGTATTTATATTGGTGCTTGCAACTGTTGGTCCAGTCACATAAGGCTGTCGTATCGCTGCTGAGGACGGATACGGATACTGTGTGTGAGGGAAAGGGTACCCTTGAGGTTGCGACGATGGATGCTGTGCTGGGTTAATATTTCCACTTACTATCACACTCCCTCTATTTTGAGGCTGAGGTTGGGAACTTGAACCAGCAACGGGTCCCCCAGGATAAGATTGACTGCTGGGATAAGGTTGAGGTTGGCTACTTCTATTGTGAGTAAGTGTGGGGTTGGGATTGACAGCATACGGATGAGATTGATTGCTATGGCCAACAAAGCGGTTGCCGTTGCCGGGATAGGCTTGATTTGCGACTATAAATTGAGGTTGACTGTTTGCCACTTGTGCTGGTGCAACTGATGTGGAGGTGGGCACCGGGACGTTCGTTTGTGGTTTGCTATTGTCCTGCACTGGTGGAACAGGGTGAGGTTGAATTTGTGCGTTTGAAGGTGTATAAGTCACTAGATACTGCATAATCACTTCGACTTTTGGTATTACATTCTGAAAATCAAAATCAATTACAGAAGTAAGAGAAAAATTGACATTGGCATAATTATGTGGCTATATGTATTAGATACCTGTGGATGGTACACTGGAAAATGTGCCAAGACCTGCCGTGGCTCTCGAAATTGCAGTTTACATAGTGGACAGACAAACGCTGCTATTGCATTTCTATGATTTTGATAAACATGGGAAGCCAAAGTTTGAGGTGTGGCCGTCCACTGACGGGGGCAGTAGGGGCACCAATACTCGTACAAAACATTACTAGGGTTCACAGTTTTGGTTTGTTGACTTGATGATGATGACACTCCGAAATGTTGTTGTCCTAATGAGTTGCTATTGGTGGGGCTAACAATCAAAGATTGATGTTGTCCCTGTACTGGTGGTGTCAACTTTAGAGGTGATAGTATTGGCAGTGATGGCTGGTTTAGCCTTTGGGCATCCGATGGAAGAAGGATGGATATAGGCATTGTAGAACTGGAATTGACTTGGTGTGCACTCACACGGGGTGGCTCCTGTCGTCCTTGGTTTGTTTCCTCGGGCTTTTTATAAACCTTCCAATATTTAATAACGTCGTCCGCACTAATCCTCTGCTGGTGAACTGTTGGGAAGTGGATCTGACACTCGGTGGTGGAAAGAATGTGGACAGAGCAAACAGGACAGATATACACTGTGTGAAAGTTGGCCATGTGGGAGTCGTAGGCGGGATTGCTGTTAAAGCTGATGTCACAAGGGTGGCAAGACTTCGTTGGGACCACTACTGAGGCTACGGGAAGGGATTGGTCAATTCGAGTAGCAGTAACCACACCAACCGGTGTTTTCTTGGACTCAGAAGAAGGAGAAAGTTGAGGCGATTTCTTTTTTAGGGATCGTGGTGGTGATCGCTGAGGTGATTTTGATTTAGACTTGGACTTCCTTCGTGACCGTGAAGAGGAGGAACGTTTCTTTAATTTTAATTTCTTCTTTCTTTTGGGAGATGATGACGACGATGATACTACAGGACCCTCTGGTTCTGAACAATCAAAACAATTGTTATTCAAGTCGAGTACAATGTTTTTGTAAGAGTGGTAGTGCCTACCAGGTTCCTTTGTCTCGTCCTCATCCACATCCTTTGGTTCCAACTTGAATTTCACTTTTAATGTCGAAGTCTTGGAATCTGCTTCGGTTTCTTTGCTAGCTCGTGGGGGTGTCCATGTTCCTAAAGACTTTCCCTAAAATGTGAATACAAATTGGTAAGCTCTACTCCCATTGAAACAAGAATGACTTTAAAAAACTTACTTTCGTCTTGGTGGCTGTGGGTATGGTTGTTCTCCGCCTTTTTCTATTCCCGTCATCTGTATCTGTATCACGACTGCTCAACCGACTACTTCTTCTCTTCCCTTCACGAGCCCTTTCAATGTCAAAGTCGTCATCCTCGTCAACCAGCCACCGCCTATCCTCTTCCTCGTCCGTATCGTCGCTGTCCTCCTCCCCGTCACTCTGCTCGTCCTCACCCTCCTCCAAGTCGTCTTCGTCTTCCTCCGCATCGGTCAGATGAACGACGTCACCACTGCTCGTGCTACTACTACTACTGGGTGGGTTGTCTTCTTTGAATTTAGTGTTACCAGTACGACGTTTTTGACACGAGGGAGATTTTCTGGTGGTGGTGCTAGGACTCCTTTTTGTTATCCTGGCAACACCTCCAGGGGGTACTGAGCACCTCGTCAGCTTGACTCGAACGTCGGAGATGACGATGTCCAGTATGTTTCCGTCCCCTCCGTCATAGCCCCTGCAACAAAGAAGAACTTTAGTACCCTTAGAAATCATAGATTATGTTGAAGACGTACGAAACCCTGGTGTGAGCACTCCTGAAGTGGCTTTTGACCATACTCCTTGCTGGAAAGACTGAACCACACTTCCGGCACCCATACCAGTGCCATTTGTCCGATGACCACGTCGAAGGCGGTGGTTGTTGTTGTTGAGGATGAGGATGACGATTAGCCGCAAGTTCATCCTCGACTTCAGCCATATTCCTCTCCTCACTTCCTCCTCCTCCGCCCTTCTTTTCCTATTAGGGACGGTGGTGACTGAGGAAGGATGATGACATGAGTCTTTTCATCACAAATCACAACCTACAAAAGGAATTAATATTAAGTTTTTTACAAAATTAAATGGGTTCAAATATAAAACTGGGGTTTTTTGTTTTTACCTTCTCGGAATGTGCACACCCTAGCATTCTTATCATTACAAAAAAATAACGATTCGTCGTTAGCACATGAATAAAATTAGTTTTATTATCGCAATCTTGAATCGAACCTCAACAATTTTCGCTTATTTATTTTCTGACTTTTGCCTAATTTGCAGTCCCGCCTGGTCTCTCACAAAAAAGCAATAAAACTCGAGTAGAACAAAGAAGAGTGATGGTGAAATCATGTCTCTGTGCTGTGACATATGAAAGTGAATTCCAATTTCCAACGAAAGATTTCGAAGGGTTTCATTCAAACTTTCAAAGTAAATAATAAATATAACAAAGTTTACTTAAACGACGTCATCCTTCAGGCAAGGGTGACCTTATGGTTACCTTGGGAAGTTAATGGATGAAATATAGTTTCTTGAGGTCCCAACAATTTTAATTTCAGAGTTTTATCCTACTGCACTGGCTTTAATAATAAATCAAAAGGAGTCCATCTTTTAGGTGTCAACTGTGACTAATACTACTTAAATTACACAATGGACCATACTCTCATTTGCTTGGAAGACTAAAGACCTAATGCCTTTTGTCTTCGAATGGAAAATGTAGCAAAAGGAAACCTATTTATTTTATAATTTATAGTATGACGCAGAAGAAATTGAGAGACACAGTAATACAGAGGCAAATATTTGAAGTATTTTATTTTTATATTTTGTTTTGCATACCTAATTCTTTTCTGTAGATACTGCGACTTTTGATCATCATCCTGCGACCTTCATCACATGAATTCGACTTGCCAAATGATCTCATATTCACATTCATGTGTGAAGGATCAGAAACTCTGATTACTGCGACTGCCTATTCACATTGCATGGTCCATGAATGCAGGTTGTTGCATTTTACTAATTATTTCAGACGACATTTCTTGTTGACGACACCTTTGACGAATTTGAAATTAAAAAAGTAACCGTCATGGAAAGTAAATCTGAAAATCACATTATAACATCCTACGCCAGAGCCAGAGCCACTGGGAGAGTGATGATGATGGTAATTAATGATGATGTAGAAAACACGTTGCTTTTTCGTAAACTAAACTAGGTTTACGATTTTCAAAGTTCAGAGTCCCGACAAAGATTACTTAATGGAACACTGGAAGGTCCCGTCAAGTCAACTGATTTTATTTTGAAATGTTTACGAGGGGGAGATGAAAGAAGGCCGAAAGGGTTCATAAAGTCCCAGGCAACTTCCACAAGCTTGTCATTCTATCAAACGACTGCTAAGATGAGGGGTCATACTAGCGTCTTTCACTTTTTCCTATTCCTTGGGATTTGTGTCCAGGTCTCCTTGGCTGTAATGTCAGGAAGGGAAGAAATGCACTTTAGAGGGAGCCAGAACGAACAGTTTGAGCATGTAAGTATACTCTTCTGATCTGATATGGACTGTTTTAACTCGAATAATAGCTGAAACGAGTCATGGATGCCAAACTAAGAGGCCATCCAACCCTAGGGAAAGCACCCGTCCTGGCAAAGTTCCTCCGGTTTCACAATTTTGACGTGCGTAGGACAATACAGGCGTTGGAAGAGAGCCATCAATGGGATTTGGAACGTCAACGTATGGGGGATGAGGAATATCGAAGATTAAAGACGAGAATGGACGGGAATGTTGACGCTGAGGACAAGGAGGGTCGCCCAAGTAGATAAACCCGTTTACTTACACAAGTCCTTTTCACAATTTATTCTATCCCTTTTCGCCTATAGTCCTGTATCTGAAAGTGAACAAATGGAACTGGGGTTTGGCAATTCAGAATGGAGAAATGGAATTGTGGAAAAGGACATTCTACCGCATGATGGAGGAGGCGTCGGACAAAGCCCTCGCCAAGTTTGAAAGGGGTGGGCCAGAGTCTACCTTCTTCGTCATTGCGGACTACGAAGGGTGGAGTCGAGAGCGTGATGGATCGTGCCAGCCATGTAACATGATTGCATATCATTTGTATAAGTCGCCTATAGCTTTTGCATGTTTATAGGTTTGACGACTCTGGGAGAAATTGCGTCCAGGTTTGAGTCTCGGTGGCCAAACATGAATACAGTTGTCATCATCAATAGTAAATCATTTGCTTTCGACAACTTGAAACTCAGTTTACGCTATTTTTTGCTTTTATTCAGCACCCAATGGCTGGGAAATACTCCTCAACATCCTGAAGGGCGTCTTTTCCACAGAAATGAATGACCGTCTCCGTGTGTTTAATGAGGACAAGGGACGATGGTGGAATGAGTTGGCCAAGGTAGTTGATGAAGCTGAGTTGAGGAAGTTATTTGGGGGCTTCGTCTCGACCCATCACGTTGGAAATCATGTCGAAAAAGCAATAACTTATTGATCGTAATTCAGTCATTGATAACATATAAAATAAAATACAGTATCATGCACCTTGAATGACTGAGTTGTTTCATTACAACTTCTGCATTGGTGTCCACAGTACATTGAAGGTTGTAAGATATTTGGAAGATTATCGTTTTAATAGCACGGTAGCTGTGACGTGGCTTCTGGAGACTCCGTCAAGTTTGCGTACGACACTTTGGAAATGAGAATTGATATGATTTTTAGAAAGCCTTCATTCAGCATGCATTTGTGATGGTCAACGTCAACCGTGGAAGGAGAAATTCCAATGAGTCCATGAACATTTCATAAGTTGGGGCAAGATAAGACCAAAGCTTATAACAGCACGTTGGGTTTTGTTTTCTTTATGGCAATTTTAATTAGGTTTATGGGTTTCAACATTTGGAATATTGCAAATTCAACTGATATTATTTTGAAATGTTTGCGAGGAGTGGGGAGATGAAAGAAGGCCGCTGTGGTTCATAATAAGTCCAAGCAAAGTTTCAATATGCGTGTCATTTCCATTTCTATCGAATGGTTGCCAAGATGTGGGGCCTTACGATATTCCACTTTGTCATAGTCACTGTGATTTGTTGCCATCTCTCCTTCGCAATGACGGGAAGGGAAGAAATGGACATAAATACAGCCCAAATGGCAAAGTTTAAGAATGTAAGTGGACTAATTCTATTCTGATTGAACAAGGGTATATTAATATCATCAAAGTTGATGCAAACCATGGACACGAAAGTAAAAAATCATCCACACCTGGGGAAAGCACCAGTCGCGGTGAAGTTCCTGTGGTATTACGATTTTGACGAGGGTAAGGCGAAGAAGGGTCTGGAGGAATGTTACCAATGGGATTTGGAACATCAAGCCAACCCACTGGGGAACGAGGAATATAAAAATCTGAGGTTAAAAATGGACGGTAATATTGACGCTGTGGATAAGCAGGATCGTCCAGGTATAGATCAGTGTTTGACTGATGTCATGGACTATAATCCACTTTACAATCTATTCTCTTCCTAAGTTCTATATGTAAACGTCAACAAATGGAACTGGGCTTTGGCAATTCAGAATAAGGAAATGAATTTATGGAAAAATACATTCTACCGAATGATGGAGGAGGCGTCGAACAAAGCTTTGGACAAGTTGCAAGGGGTGGAGAAGAGTCTACATTCTACGTCATTGCGGACTACGAGGGGTGGACCCTGCTTCGAGACGCCGCATCATGCGTGCCATGTAACATAACTAATTATCTAATTGACTTCTATTGCATTCTTTTTATACTTTTGAAAATAGGTCTGACGACTTTGGACGAAATTGCCTCCAGGTTTGAGTCTTGTTGGCCAAGAATGAAGACTAGAATTGTAATCGTCAACGGTGAGTTCCATACAATGTCTGCTTGTGATGACTTGAAACGAATTTTCATTTTAATTATACGAATAGCAACCACTGGCTGGGATGTAATCCTGGACATCCTCAAACGCATCTTTTCCAAGGAAATGAGAGAGCGTCTCCTCGTATTTAATGAAGACAGGGAAAAGTGGTGGAAAGAGTTGTCTAAGGACGTCAATGAAGCTGAGTTGAAGAAGTTATTTGGTGACCCGAAACAAAAGGTACCAATTCTTGGGAATGTTGTCTAATGACCAAAATTATGGATAAACGGTTGAATTATTGTTTCATGAGTCTCGTTCATTTTTCCTCTCAGCGTCTCGTTCATTTGCATGCTATAGCCTAGCCTCAAATATACTTTATGGAAAAGTGTAACTGTCAAAAATTCGTGAGTAGAACAGTTATGCTGGTTGCCCCTCGGTGTGGTACACCATTTTCCATCCTGGTTACCTTTGAGTCTTTTGTATTTTGTGGCTTTCTGGTCGAATGCTTTGATTTCTGTAGACAGAAGACTAAAAGTCCAAAATGGACAAAGGAAATAATTGGATTACATGAAAAGGGGGTTGAGGAGAACTCAAAAAGAAGCATACAA
>JAQIWU010002989.1:0-10653 GCA_034696445.1 Isotomiella minor
TAAAAATGATAAATTATAAAGAAACACCGATCCCAGTAAAACACCAGAGCTTACATTTGGATCTTTTATGTCAACGTCTACTCCTAATTCGCCCATTTTCTTTTTCAATCCAGAAAGACTTCTTTCTCGTTTTCTTCCTACTACAGTACGAGGCAAAGTAGGTTTATTACTGCACTTTTTGAGGTCGCGTTCAATCTGGGGATAATAAAAACAACAGATTTACAATTGACAACTATTTAGCACATCATAATACATAAGGAAATCAAAAATAAAAATACCTTCATGATTTTCTTTTTCTCTCGAATTTGCGACGCCAACTGTCTTGTATTGACAGTTTCCTCATCCTCCTCTTCATCTGAATCATCGTAGTAGCCTGCTTGTTCACGTAATTCTTCTTCTCTTTCCAGCTCTTCCAATTTCTAATTGTATTACGCAAAATAAACACTGAAAACCAGCGGATTAATCAGACGAACTAACTAACCTTCATGATATCAGGATCAATGTAATCCGCAATGTTATGTCCTTCCCAAATTTCTGGAATAACGTCATATTTATATTGTTCTGGAAGATCATAATTCTTCTTCAAGTCCAAAATGTAGTCGTCTCCCATCTCCATTTCAAAATCACGCTCGAATTTCTTTTTGCCAACTGCTTCACCCTTCAATATTGCCTCTTTCTTCTTCATTACGGCCTCTGTAATATGGAAAAAGACATTTGTTTAACCAGAAGTACGCTGGTGATACAATTAATTGTCGATGTCATCATTTACCAGGGATGTAAGGTAACCTCTGCTTATCATCTCGAGGTTTAGGCACGGCTACATGTAGTCGGTTGATGAAGTCGTTGACTTTTTTCGTCCTTAATTTTGCCTCCACTCTTACAGTCAATAAACGATCACACGCCTAGGGCAAAAGAATCGATAAGTTCATAAAAGTAAAAACCAAATGCTGTAGCAGGAATGTAAAAGTAAGATTACTTACTTCTTGTTTCACATTCATAATCCCGTCTTCACTCATAGTACTCATTTCCAAAACCAAGATATCCGGGTCTGATAGCACAGGTTCAAGAACTGCACGTTTTTCTTCAGGCAATTCTTCATAGCGAATGATATCAGTTTTGTTGAAAACAAAAATCAATGGCTTGTTGGCAAAAAGAGGCCGAATGTTATTGAACAGACTAATCTGTTGATCCAAAGTATATCCGCATTGCTCAGATGGGTCAGCAATGTAAAGAACAGCGGCTCGTAAATGGGCTAGCGCTGTGATTGCCTTTTAGGATTAAAAAGAGAAATTGAATATAGTACAATGACCCAATATCGTCAATCAACTCCAGTAGCCTACCTGCATTTCAATTGTATTACGGTCTTCCAGAGGATGATCCAAAATACCCGGAGTATCAACGACCTGCCACCTAATAAATTGATTAAAATAAACTTCTTCGATCGAGACAAAAAGTTTGACCACATTTCTTTACGGTACCTCAAATATTTGTAGTCAGTATGCCCAACATAAAGAGACTTGGTCGTAAACGCGTACGGTTGAACTTCAACGTCCGCTCGAGTGATCTAAACAAAACAGAGGTTGAATTAATAAGGTAAGAGGATTGTAATGATGTGATGATGAAATAAAAATCACACAAATCGACCCTTTTTACCTTGTTGACGAATGACGATTTTCCAACATTCGGAAACCCACAAAGCAAAATTGTTCTCGTATTCGGGTCAATACTGGGCAATCGACCCAAGTGCTGTCTAACTTGTTCCAAGTACTTCAACGTCGGTTCTTGACGTTTCATCAACGTCGCCATTCGACCAAGTGCAGCCTTTTTCAATTGTTTGCAACGGTACAGAGAATCCCCATACTTCAACAGTCGTACATAATCTTTGGAAATGCTACAAAGAAGACCAAAAGTTAGCACACTCACCAACAAGCGAATGACAATGGCAAATTACTTACTTATCAATCAAATGTCGACACGTATTAATCTGTCCCAACGCCAACTTGTAATGGTCCTTGTCGTACAGGACATTCATCAGGTCGGCATAAAACGGGTGGACATCCTGCAAAACATTACTTATAAGTCTGACACGACAATTAAATGATCTTATCTTACCTCCAACTTTGGAAACTCTTGAATGATGAGAGACAACCGTTCGTGGAAATTCGACTGTGTGTACTTCACCTTGCGCATGTAAAATGCTCGAATCCTTGTGATCTTGTAGTGCCGATGGACCACCGTCGGCGTCTTCCTCTGCGTCTTGGACAACGTGATGTCAATGAAGTCCTAGAAAGAAGACAAAGATTTGAAGTGACTTGACATAAGGACGAATTTGCCTTCTTACCTTTGCAGTAGGGACTGCAGTGATCTTTTTGAAGTTGTACTGCGACATTTTGTAGACTTGACGAAGACGATGTGATGATGATGACAATAAAAATCCGATAAATTGACAAAAACTGGATGAAGACCCGACCGACCATGTGCTCACAAAAAGTGATGCAGATGCATGGGAGGCAGCGAGCAGCTGAAATGTATTTCACGTTGCCCGAAAAAGGCTCTTGCGGGAAAAATTGCCTTTGTCTCATGATTGGGTCTACACAATGAAACATGCTCAAACTTTGCCCCGTAAGCTTTAACACAGAGCCATGTATAAGACTTTGGGCATAAAATGTGCATGAGGAGTGAACATAACGTGTGCAAGGAGAGGGCATAATGTGTGCAAGGAGTTTGAGTTTGGGCATAAAGTGTGCATGAGGCCGGTGACAGAGAAGTTGAGCTGAGCTTCTCTCGAGAAGCTCAGCTGGCTGTGTAGATTGGGTCACCTTCGGACGTACGTACGACGTGCCAAGTTTTTGTTAATTTGCTAATGAGAGAGAATTGATCCACCACCGGTCCCTTATTTTTGTTAAGAAAATGAAGGTAAAGTAATTTACTACATGTCCTTGTGTTAGCAATGCTGATTTTTTGATGATCATTTAGGTTAACGACATCCGGTCCTTCTTCGGGAGTAAGAGCGGGTCCCCAAGTGTTCCTCCGAGCCCTGTGGAAGTCCCCACGAGGAGGTCTAAAAAGGCTCCAAAGAAGAAGGAGGAGGAGGAGGATGAGGTGGTGGTGCAGATGGAGGAGGATGACGAGGACCCATTTCCGGCGGATTGTAGAGGTGCAAAAGCCAAGAAGGCAGACAAACAAAGGAGTAAGCGGAAGGCGAAAAAGTTAAGTGACTCTGAGGACGATGATGATTTTAAACCGGTTGGGAAGAAGATGGAGGTGGATAAACCCAAACCCCCACCACCACCGGTTAAGAAAGTAGAGAAAAAGAAGGAGGAGGAGAAGAAACCTGTTCGTAAAGAGGTGGATCCCAACGATTTTTTCTCAGGAGCAAAAGTTAAACAAAGTGAAAGTTAGCTACATATCTTATCTTCATAATTTTGTGTTATTCACTGTAAAACCTAACCATTTTCATGATTCATTATATTTTCAGAGAAGACAAAGAGAGAAAGGACTCCTGCGAAAGAGGAGAAAACTGAAGAGTCTTCGCCATTACGAAGATCGCCTCGTAAAAAGCAAAAATTAGAGGAGCCCGAAGATAATTCTAAACAGAGGACCTCGGATCATCGAGCCTCTTCTTCCTCCTCAGTGTCGTCGAAGGAAAAGAAGAAGGTGAGACGAGTGCTAGATTCTGACTCTGAAGAGGAGGAGGAGAATTTTAAACCTGTGGGAAAGAAGGTCCAGATTGCCTCTGCAAATAAGTCACCGGAGAAGAAGAAAGAAGAAGAGGTGGATCCAAAGTTCTTAGATTCAAAAGTAAAACAAGGTAAAAGTTCAATATGATAATGATAATGCATTTTTATCAAAGTCATTTCATTTCTTATATCTTCTAAGACAAGAGGGGCACGACAACGACGACGCCTAAGAAAGCTGATGAACGCTCCAAACATTCGTCTAGCAAAAAGGAAAAGTTGGAAGACACCCCCAGTCCTGATAAAACGAAGAAACGACGACGTACCCCCGAAAGAAGGGAGAAGGAGGAGGAAGTGGTCACCAAGAAAATGGAAGAAAGAAGGTCCTCCTCCCGATCCCCTCAGAAAAAGAGTCAAAGCCAGTCCACGAAAGACGAAGAAGTGACATCCAAATCTAGACCAGAGAAGGGACACGACAGAAGCCGTACCTCAGACAAGCAGCACAAACAGAGCCCCAGCCGAAGAAAAACGCAGCCATAGTCATCATCATCGAAGTCATGCTTCGTTGTCGTCAACGTCCAAGACTCCAGACAAGCCATCGACATCCTCCTCCAAAAATAGACAAGCTGAGAGTCTGGACAAGCCCAAACACAGCAGCAGCTCCACAATAAAAGACCATTCCTCCAAATCTCAGTCTCAGTCCCACAAAAGAAGAGTTCAAGATGACGACGAGGAGGAGGAGGAAAGGACAAAGCCTCGAACCTCCTCTTCTTCATCAAAATCAAAGAAAGCCGAGGCTTCAAGCCCTCCTCCTTCAGAACAAAAAGCCGACCCTCAGAAACGTGCTTCCAACTACGCCAAATTCCTAGCACACCAAACCGCAAAACCTCGTCATTTTGGAGAAAAGTTGATCCCCCTTGGAGCCCCGGGCTGCCTTTCGAACCTCACCTTCGTCATGACCGGCGTCCAGGACTCCTTGGAGCGGGATGAGGCCAAAGCCCTCATTGAAAAGTACGGAGGTCGAGTCACCTCCGCTCTTAGTGGGAAGACCAACTACCTCCTCGTAGGAGAAGACGCGGGGGAGAGCAAGGTAAAGAAGGCGGAGGGACTGAAGGGTTGCAAGCTCATTAATGAGGACGCCTTGTTCGAGATGATCCGAGCGAGTGACCCAGGCGCAAATGCCAATAGACGAGTGGAGGATGAGGAGGTGGAGCTCATGGAGCTGGACGTTGCGGAAGAAATGCCAATGCCGAAAAAGGAACCTTCTTCGCCCATCAAAAAGAAGAAAGAGTCAAAGTCATCACCTTCATCTTCAAAAGTTGAAGAAGACTCACAGCCTCCAACTCAAACACCACCTCCGTCTCACTCGGTGATGTGGGTGGACAAGTACAGACCCCAGAGCATAAAGCGGATGGTGGGACAAGCGAAGGATGGGAGCAATGCACACAAACTCGTAAATTGGCTCAGGCGTTGGTTCGAGTATCACGGGAGCTCCAGCGTAAGGAGTTATTGATGGCATGCATTTTTTATTGTACTTTATGTCATTTTTCTCTCATATAGGAGAAAGTCAAGTCCGGCAACCCATTCGCGAAGGACCCTGAGGGTAAAACATTCAAATGCGCCCTTCTCTCTGGACCCCCTGGGATTGGGAAAACCACGTCCGCTCACCTAGCCATCAAGGAAGTGGGCTATGACTATTTTGAAATGAATGCGTCGGACACGAGGAACAAAAAAGGTACATAAAGGAAATAATTGTTTCTTTATTTAAGACACTTTTTACCAAGACTTCTTTATAAAGTCCAAAAGTTGTGAGATTTGTTGTAGTGCCTCCATTTTCAAGCGGAGATTTTGGAAAGGTTAAATTAAATTGAAATAAATTATTCCATAGGGCTTCATAATCAAGTTTTCGACGCCCTGTCCAATAAAACAATGTTCCACAACGGGTTGACGAGTCAGCACGTGCTGATCATGGACGAGGTGGACGGTATGAGTGGGAACGAGGACCGTGGAGGAGTTCAGGAACTGATTGGTCTCATCAAAGGGTCAAGAGTTCCTATTATCTGTATTTGTAACGACCGAAATCACCCGAAAATAAGGAGTCTGGCTAATTATTGCTACGATCTTAGGTACAATATTTCACTTCACATGTCTAAAAACAAGGCCTAAATAAAACTGTCCTTGCTTTTTCACAGATTCAACCGTCCCTCCCTCCAAGAACTCAAGGGCTTCATAGCCTCCGTGTGCTTCAAGGAAAAGGTAAAACTAGACTCTGAGCAAGTCACGCAACTCTGCATCAGCACGGACCAAGACGTCCGTCAGATTCTTCACCAGATTGAACTGTATAAGGACTCTACGTCGAAGCAGGGAGCCTTTGGTCCGAAGAAAGACCTCCGCTTCGGACCCTGGGATGTGTGTCGCAAAATATTCTACAAGCCTGAGCACGCTCACATGAGCATTCACGACAAGACAGGGCTCTTCTTCCAAGACTACAGTCTCGGACCCCTCTTTGTCCAGGAGAATTACGTCAAGTGGAACCCTGCTAAAGCGAAGTAAGCTAAAAGCTAACCAAATAATTTAATTTTAAAGACTTTTTCTCTTTTCTGTAGACAAAACAAAATACGCCGAATGGACCTTCTCGCACGGACCGCGGGTTCTATCGCAGACGGGGATTTGGCGGATTCTCTCATTCGAAGGACGAACAACTGGTCCCTCCTCCCCCTCGCAGCCCTCTGGTCCTCCTACATCCCAGGAGAGCTCATGGAATCGGACGTGAGCGGCCCGGTCGAGTTTCCACAGTGGCTTGGGAAGAATTCCAATAAAAACAAGAGAGCTCGACTTCTTCAGTCCCTCCACACCCATGTCCACCTGGAGGTGAGTGGGAGTCTGGAAGCCCTCAACATGGACTACTTGCCGTACTTAAGGAGGAAAATAACTGGGAATTTGGTCCAGGGGGATGTGGACAGAGCGGCGAGGGTGATGGAGACATACTCGCTTTTGAGGGACGACATGGAGTCCATCAACGAGCTCAGTTTGTGGCCCGGAATGAAGAATCCTATGGAAAAACTAGACAGCAAGACCAAAGCGTCATTTACAAGGACCGTCAACAAGGAAATGTTGCCTTATTCCAACGAAAAGATTGCCAAAAAGCGAGGAAAAGCAGCTGCCGCTGATGATGATTTTATCGCTGAAGATGACGAGATAGAAGAAGGTACGCATTTCAATTTCAGTCTGACCTGTTAAATAAATGTCATATCCTATTCGGCCTTTATATTTGCAGAAAGTGACGAAGAAGACGACAAGCCCGAGAAGGACTTGATGATCAAAATGAAAACTAAGAAGAAGGGTGCAACGGCAGGACCTAGCACAAATGGTGACAAGACAAAGAAAGCTCCAGCTAAAAAATCTAAGAAGTGAACTAATAAGTAATTCGTAATTCTAAAATTGGTGAGGTGATTGAAAATTTTTGAGATGTGTCTGCAATTGAAGCTAAAGTTAAGAAATTTTGTAAATTACTCACTGTTCTTCCTAATCATAACCATCGGGGTACTCTGTATCTGTACCTGTAATTTTTGATTAATTCATTTCTTGAACTGAATACATTTGGAGTCTCTGTTTGAGACGGTTTATTTACAAAATTGTGTGATTGATTAGAACTTGTGTTACATGATTTTACTACTGATTACCGGGCAGGAAGCTGGATATCTTGCGCATGTACCAAGGCAAAGGTGGTTTCTTCATAAAATCATTTGGATAAATCTCCAATTTGCAACACTCATGTTGACCAAGCCATCCAACCTATCAAAAGAATCCAATAACAGAATGTTCACTACTTTACTTTAATGCAAAAACAAACTCCACCTCGCCATAAGTTGTAATGGGCCAAGGACAGGGGCAACAGTGGTAATTGTCCAAGGGTTCCATGATGTAGTCTTTTATGCCATATTTCCTCCGTGTCCGAGCCTCCCCCTCGTACGCTGTCTCCGGCTTCTGGTCATACATGATCCACTCCAAGGATCTAAAGCTTGGCTTCCTCATGGCTCTCTGAATCCCACTGCACACCCACTTGCTGCAAGAAAGAACACACAAATTAAATGAAGGCACAAATTAAGTCACTTCAGTGTCCACATACTCGTATCTTTTCATCCATCGAGTGTCAGGACCCCACTTGGCAGCCCAAAGCTTCCTCCCTGTAGACTCTTTCTCTTCAGCCCATTCTACAGTCTTTTGATCTTCCCATCCCAAGTACTTTCTTGGGGGCTTTGGGTTCCACCCGGGCATCCTCTCCTCTCAATTTTTTTTAGTTTTTAACAAAACTGGAAAAACAAAACAATTTCTTTTTTAGCAAGTTCCACCCACTTGACACTAGGAATCAATTACCATCATCATCTCCCTGAGCGATATGAACAAAGACATGAAAATCTTATCATTTTCATAGAGTGTGGTCATTGATTGATCAAACCAATCTCACTCTGTCCCTCCCACTTTCACCGTGTCAAAGACACACTCTTCCTCCACCTTGGCCATACATAAGAAGATGCAGGCTTAAAAGACTCTTCATTCATTCCAAATTTACACAGTCGTGCCTAGTCTTTTCCACTCTTAAAAGTCTGAGTGGTTAAAGAGATTCGTTGGGCTGTGGGAAGGATCTTTTTAGCAGACACCAAAGCTCTGTTGTTAAAAAACTTTGCCACAGTCAGTCAGTCAGTCTCTCGATGTTGGCCGAGTTGCTTGATCCCAAAAAGTGTGTGGCAGTGGCAGTGGCAGTCAGTCGAGAATTGAGAATGACTTACACACTTTTGTGATGTGATGATGGTTGAACCCAAATTGTAAACAAAAAGAAAAGAAGACAAAACTGGAATTGGGGACAGTTTAAGTTTTAAAAGAGTGACTAATTAGTTTTGATTAGATTTGAATTTTATGGTGTGATGATGTGATCATGATGATATTGATACTGGTGGTCATGCTAAACTATTAAAGGTAGATACCGAAGTGTTATAATCATCGGTTGGGTTTTAATTACAGTTTTAAAACTTGCATGTTTGTTTGTTCCGGTGGTTTGAGGAAGTTCGTTGGGGTCATCATCATCAGTCGTGAACTGTGATTAATTTTTAAGACAAAAATTGTGGTGATGGTTTTAACAAGGATCAATCATTAAAATTCAAATGAATTGGGATCGATCGACTGCGGCTTGCATCATCGTCGTCGTAATCTTCGTCCTCGTCTGCTGTCTGTCAGGTTAGTAATTAAGCGTTTTATCTTATGTGGGCATGTCTTATCAAAGTGTAGTCAATATTTTCTCAGTGACATTTCTAAAAAATTAAACCTGCTTTCACCACCCAAACACAAGTCATGTCATATCATCAGTCTACCGTTAAATGTCACATTGGGTCTCACGTAGGTGCAAAAATGACAAAGACAAAAGCATGTTAACAATTAACTGTTTCTTCCTCTGCTAAAAATAGAAGCGTCTGCAATTAAACCTAAGGCAGGCACTCTCTCGACCGGGTCATATCATCAGAAGAAAAGTACTGTTAGTCTTTTTTATCACTACATTTTTATAGGATTTGATCATCATATGTCCATCAAATGAGGTTCCATTATTACGCACGTTTTTTATTACATTTTTGGACTAACAAAAGAGCCATGATGATGGTGTAATCAATCCTCATCTTCTATATCTCATTCCTCATTGTCCAACTCAATTCAATTACGTTTTATACAAAAAAACCAACCAAACGCTGCTGAACACGGAAGTGTGGGCAAAATGTAAGGCTTTGTGTGGGTTTTTTATTTATTTTTATGTACAAAAAAGTCATTTTTTCAAGCAGTCACTCAACCAAGTCACTGACTGCTCTTTGTAATGTGACGTTCGTTCGTTAGGTATGTGGCATGTAACAGTTGGCATTCGAGTCGACGAGATGAGGAGGTGGTATAAATCTTCATGAAAGGATTTGGTAGAAAAGTTTTTGCAAAAATATAACAAAATTAAAGTAAGCCCAGTCATGTCCTGTCATAACAGAAGTACGGGATATAAGTTAAGTGCGTGGATATTCAATTACATTACAATAGCGCAGAGGTTTGGCTTGGCGTGGTCTCTGCCTTGCCCATTTTATGTCGACGATATAATAATAGTTACCTAAGAATGTTAAATGGACAGGGTCACAATACACTTTTTGAAGTTGCAAAAATAGTAGCAAAAGTTTTGGCTTGGATGGTTAGTGAGCGGATGTGCAATTTATTCTTTTCAATTGAACTTAGCTTAAGCAATAATGGCCAGCATTATGAAAAAGCGTGGAACTCTTCAATTTCTATTTCTACAGTATCTTTATCATTCCGAAACTTCCTTCCTTCGTATCATCAGGAAGGTTATTCATACCATTTGGGGTCATTAAGGGTCTCTGCACCTGTTCTAGGTCGTATCATCAATGGCATGGCATGACTGCGAGTGATTTCAATTAGTGTCTAATGATACTGCCAAACAAAGGTTCAAATTGCGAAATCCACATCATTTGTATACGTTCCACATCCAGTCTTTTGTAACTTATCTGTGAGTATTTAGTTTGGAAAATCGTTTTCCACTGTGTAAATATCATTTATGATGATTCGACTGAAAAGTGAGGATAATGATGAGTCACGTTAAAAACTTTCACCAAACAGAGTCACATGTCCCCAAGTCACAAATGACATTTTGACCTGTTTGTCGCATTATATCAATACAAATCTACTCTTCTGGACATGATACATCTGTCTGTATGTCTGGTCGAAAACATGACTAATCCTAATTGTGCATTACTAATTTCAGAGTATACTGATGTCGAAATCAGTATAATATACTGATTGGAGCGCTGCATAAGAAGAACAGAACAGACCATAGGATTATTTCTGTTCATTCTTGAGCAATGCAAATGGTGTCTTGGTTGAGAATGTGACACACACTATTTACGTCGGGAGCAAGTCCGGGTAATTAGCGTAAACT
>JAQIWU010002990.1:0-10652 GCA_034696445.1 Isotomiella minor
ACCATCCAGTATTTAAATATAACTTTCCTAAATTAGAAGTCTATAAATTCTTAAAAGCAAATGAACTGAAAATAATCAAAGACAATACTTCGATTGACTGAGTGTTAGTTGTGCCATTGCATTGATTGTTTAAGTTTTTTGTCGCTCTGTGTGTGACTCATTCGACGAATTGATCGGCTTCGTCATCCATCTTCAACTTCTTGCAGAAGTCTCCTGAAATCAGCTAATTACTCGTCTGGACATTGTTTGTATAATTAGGAGCAGTCCATTCGACAGCTCTCGAACTTCATGAGGACATAGATAAGGTAAGTATTTTTAAACCTAAGTACAAACAGAACAGCGGCATGCGTTTTGACTGAATGTTTACATCAAACAAATATCCACCTTATCTCCATGTACTCACTCAATCAATTGTACTGTGGCAAAAGTCAATACAGATTTACTTTTCTCCAGTTCTGTTCGGAAGCATTATCATTATTGTGTGGCATGTTTAATTAATCTGACAGGTCGTAGTTGACGCCCTCGGAGATGTGAATTGAATGATCCTCCCTTTTAGAAAAGGTGGAGTATAATAATCTGCTAATGGACGGGTTTTGCTTTCATTTCATCAATTAATTAATTAATGGATCTAAAAAAACGTGGGGCATATAGCCTGTTTGCATTGGAATAAAGCAGATTAGATCAGTAATACACTTTACTCTCCGTCTGGTTCTTCTTCTTCTGGTGGAAGTCAAAAGTTCACTCAGCTCTTCAATTACCGTAATTGGTGCTGATAGGTTCCACATTATGGCCTCCATTAGGCACTGCTATGTTTGTATGTTTGTTTGTGTAAATAAGCAAAAAGTCTATAGCATCGTGCCAAATTCAATGCTGCTGTTCTGTTCTATTCATGTCTCTTTAAAATCTTTGATGCATCCTTTCTGCATTGCATACACTTGACTTGCTAAATAGGAATTAATAACTTGCACCATCATTATTATGCACACTCTCTGAGCTGAAGATCAAGTCGTTCGTTACCCTGTCTAAAACATCATTTTTCATTTGTTATTAGCATCAAGAATTGTACATTTGCCAATGCCGTGAATTATGCGGTTGCGACACACCACCGGAATGAATTTGAATTTATATAGGCTTCCTAATGTCGTGGGAGTGAGTAAATAGAGGGGAGGATTATCATCGACTCTTTTTATGTTTGACGTAGATCTTATGGAGTAAAGAAGGAATGAAGACCAATTTCAATAATCTCCTGTAACATTTTACAACGAAAATGCACGGATGGGTGATGAGAGAGTACCTATCTTGAGACATATGAAGTCATCTTTAATTTAAGCATCAGCATCATCAAACATTATTTTGTTTCTTTGAATCTGTTTAGTGTAATTAATTAGTAATGACTAGCCTTCCTTCCTAAAGGAATGCTGTTCAAGAGTAGGTATCTGGATTAAATTGAAAGACAGCTATGATCAAGCAAGCATATTTACTTTACCCACATATTTTACCAAGTAAACTTTTACTTTTACTTCACTCGATACTTAACCGAGTTATGCACTTTGGTATTTCATTTCCCTATACGAGCAGTTCGATAAAATGATGTGACTACAAGCAAAACCTTGTCAATCACAAAAATGATGATATGATACATTCACAAAGATCTTGACGTATCATCAGAAAATAGGGTCAGAGTTCGTAATCAACATGTCCTAGTCATAAATAATCTCGAGAGATATTCCGTTCTCTCAGCTTTAAAAAAGTATTTCAATAATCTTTATGCATGGAAAGTTTTCCGCTCAAAACGGAAGTCCAAAATGGTCCAAGGATCGATGTCGACATGGACTGTGGTGTTTTGCTGAGCAAGCAAACATTTGCGAATGATATTGTACCAAGTAGAGCGATTGCCTACAAATGTTTTGAGCACAAAGCCATGATATTGGTTGGTATTAGACAGCATTATCTTGTAACACAGGAGACAAATATGACTACCTGGGGTCACGTCCAGAGTAAAGTGCAGCCCTGTGGGGTTCGGGAGTACAAAGAAAGGGAAATGGTAAAGCAGACAGACGCTTATGTTTTGTTTCATTTCGAATGGATCTCATCAACTGATATCTCATTAGTTCCAAAGAGAGAGTGAAAAGCCACAGAAGAGCAATAAGCAAATGCAATGTGGCCTGGGTTTTTACTACACGGCAGATGTTAATGTTAATGGGTTAAATGAAATATGACAGGATTAGTGCCGACTAATCGGAGTATCAGTCGCAGTCATCCTCTTCTTTGTATTTCTTACCGTACCACCGTGTGTGTGTTGTGCGTTAAGTGCGGTATCCACATCCACCCTTCTGTGGTCCCATAACAAAAGCCAGAGCCATAGAAGTATCATGATCCCCACAAATATATATCGCTTTAGGGAAATGCTGTCTGGTTCCTCTTCTTCCTGTTCAAATGCATGAGAGATGGATATTTTGACAGTGACAGAAAGAGCCATGCTTCTGCTGCAACGGACAGAATAGCTGATGGCTGAAGAGAAGAAGATTCATTTTGCGGTTTCGGTGGGTGTTTCCGTTTTGGCTTTGAAAGGGAAAGAAAGAAAAGCTGAGCAAACTGTTCCAAAATAAATGAAGCATCACAAGCTTTGAATGAATAGCGTTTTACGACCTGTTTTTCGCATGAGTTGAAATTCAAAATTTTTAAAACTCTTTCTGGGCAATTCATTAAAGTTGCAGCAAGTCGATAGTCCGAAGGAAATGGGACTGGATATATTGTACATAAGTATAGCTAATTGATTATACGGGTCGGCATTCAAGAAACACTTTCACCCTTCAGCTTTTACTTATCCGACCGAAGCGAAAATCAATTTAATCAATGCGTTTATCATCGACATTATGTGTGTAGTAACAACTGTTTTGCAGATACGCCCAACATGAATTATCGATGGGAGCCAACATTTTTCGAACTACCAAAAGTACAATTCAGAATGTCTTAACGTTAAATGTATTCCGCATCACTTAAATCCACCGAGGTTTGTTGCCTTTCTTTCTACCCTGCTGTACTCCGGGGGATACAACAGAAATTGTT
Source organism: Isotomiella minor (assembly GCA_034696445.1). Lineage (NCBI taxonomy): Eukaryota > Metazoa > Arthropoda > Collembola > Entomobryomorpha > Isotomidae > Isotomiella > Isotomiella minor. Next base: position 3,070 of record JAQIWU010002990.1, read on the forward strand.
TCAAACCCGAAAGGAAGTTAGCATTTTTCCCTATTGCACGTGTTTTTGACAATCCAAGGTAAGAATGAATGAGATGGAATCGAAGAAAGCGGAAATGGAAAGATCGCCTTCTGCGATATGACAAAAGAAGATGGATTGTATGGTAGATAAGATAAGATAGATAGGCCTAATTCCCAGAAAGATTTATTTGTTGCTGAAATGTATTTATCGTGTCATCCGTCAATCGTCTTATAATAAAAGCAATAAGTTTCATCCATCAACAAACGAATTTGAATATCAGGGATTTTCACTTCCTTCTTGATCTTATCTTGACGTACACAAATGTTTGAATTGAAAATTTATTGGGATTTCATTGAAGCCTCAAGAGTTTTACTGATGGAATTGCAAATGGTAGAAAGTAGGAAGTTTGAGTGTTTAACTGCGCCGTAGAATTTAATTCCACTTCAAATATTGTACGTGATACTCGAATGGAATGACGAGAGAAATTCAACTTTTTAGAGGACCAGGTTCCTTTCCTTCCTTCCTGTGACATGAGAATGCTTTCTGGTAAACATTTGATTCAGATGGTGGATTCTCACCATCGCTTTTAATCCTTTCACTTCAACATTGGCAGATGAAAGCTATTTGTTTTACAAAATTGATGTTGAAATGAGAGGAGAAGGATGATGGAGATGTGGATAGCTCAAGGATTATGTAGGAGAAAGTAAAGTAACGTGCCATTGGCCTTGGTGTCATACAAGATTATTTCAAAATTCCAACTTCAATTTCAGTTTAGAAGGATAGAGAAAGCAAACAATGACAAGCCCTTCTCTATCCCAGGATGTAATTCGATTAATTAGTAGCAAGTTCGCTTTTAGTTCAAACAGGCGTGTAGAAATCCCAACCGTCGTATCTGTTGGTAGTACTTAGAGAAATGGGGCTCCTGCGACTTGATACACTTGCTCATATAATGGATCTAATCCAAGAGACATATACGTATGAGACATGAATTACTGGCGCGGGTGGTTTTCCTTGTTGGTGTAATGTTACGTATAATCTTAACAAGGGTAGAGTGAAAGTGGTGCTCATCCCATGGCTTTGTACTGCTCGCCCTTGTGTGAGTTTGTGGTTTGTTATTGCTTTCACTCACCTTTAGTTGGTTCACTCACGGGAGAAATGAGTGGGGATTTGGTCATTGCTGCAAGCAGTACACATGACATGAAATGCATACCTTTTATGTCTTTTGTGGTAATTCCTTGCATCACCTCTGTGTTCGTTCGGTTTCCTGGTTTGGATGTGCAACGACGAGCAGAGGAAACGGTTTTCCCCTTTACGCACAGCCTGGCAAGACAAGACAAAGAGAAGACGACGATGACTCACCCACAACGGTGTTGTTAATCGTGTACGCGATGGATGGGTGAAAGTGTATTTGAAACGCTGAAGGTGATCCTGCTTCATAGTTTGATTAGGACATTGCTATTCATCTTCGAAGGGAGGAACATTAGTATTTTTTCTCTGCTCATGGTGTTATCATCTTTTATCAAAAAATGCTCTCTTCACACACAAAAAGATTCTTCGTCACCTCGAAAGAAAGTAGCGATGGATGGCAGTGTGGTGTGACGGATAGTAATCAGTGGGTGAGAATAAGCGCAGCTTTTCACTTTCTTTCTGTTTGCTTGAATTATTATTTCAAAGCCGGGTTTATGCTTTGAAAACAGAGAGTTTTCAAAGCAAGGGAGAGAGAGAAAGCAAGACAAATGGGTATACACAACAAATGGAAAAGTGGGAGGGCTAACTAAAATGTAAGTGCGTTGTATAGATTTTTCACTTTGGTCGGATTTCTTTATGTATCCACTCCCTCCAGGTAAAATATTATCACATTTAGCACTTAAGTCTTAACCCGTCAGTCAGTATCCCCTTCTCCTTCGTCACAAAATCCAATCTACACCTTGAGCTTTTCCTCGATAAGGCAGCTTTTTGGTACGAGATATTTTTGAGTCAGCATTGTGTACCGCACGTACGTAATGGAAAGCTTGCAGGCAGGTCTTGTCGCATTCTTCCCCTTCTTTCCTTCCTCGTCAACCAAAAAGGAGACGTCCCATAGATTAGATCCTGATGAAAACCACCACCACGGGTACAATGACGTGCTCAACTCAATTCAACATTCGGTGCGACGACGGGGATATATATTGCATTGTGTGTGCGCTGATATTATTTAGTGTGGGTGGATGGAGAAATTACTTTTTCTTTTCATGAGCAACCTTAACTTTCCATTTCTGCTGTCCCGTAAATCATTCCGACGGCGGACGGACCATAAATACAAAACAGAAAAGGAATGCACTTTTTGCTGGGGAAAGAAAATTTAGCTTATCGCTGCTCTGCAACTGCAGTTACGTTGGTTGTACCCTTTCCGTTGTACTTATCTGTAGTTTGAGTCGCAGAGTAGTTGTGATTGGGGTGTCCAATTAAATTGTGTGCTCAACTTCCACGATACGTTGCGTACGATACGATTTTTACTCATTTTTTAATGGGATAAGAAAGAGAAAGTGCGGGTTCAAAGGCCAGCCAACTTTCAATGAATTTCAATGACAGCAGGTCATGCTTTTACTTTCACTTTCACAATTTCTCAGTCTACTGCATCAAATGTTATGTAACAGTACAATAGGTAGTGTCGGTTTGCATAGTGCAATATGCAATAACCCTGGTTGTTAGTGTGTGGTAATAGCTTTTCTCTGAGAGAAAGCTAAGCTCTCATGCCCATGTCTACTTTCCGTAATCCGACCTTTATTAGCTCATAACAGTTTCATTTTCTCTCTCTCTCTCTCTCTCTCTCTCTCTCAACAACATTGTTCTCACGCACTTCACAAACGTTCGTTCGCAGGGTAAAATTCCATCAAGGGGTTTTAAATAAATGGAAATCTTCACCATGTGTCAGGTGAATTTTCCACTCCCCTCCCCTTCCATGAACTTGAAGGTGATCTTTCCATAATGCAAAAGTAAACTTTGTACTTATAAAGTCTGAAACCTTGAAAGAGGTGAAAAGACGTTGGGAGAAAGGTGAAATAATCATCATAAAAACCCTGTTAAGTTTCAGTACGTCTGAATTTTTTGTTTGGCTTTATTCTATTGCCTGAAACAAAGCAATGCAGATTCGACGAAAAAGAATGTGCTTGATGCAGCTGCTTCTGCTTCCTTCTTATGTCTTTCACAGTTCCAAGAGCTGAAGTCCTTATTAAATCCCCCCAGAAGAGGGTTCGACTGAGAGAAATTGTATGAAAATTGGAAAAGTTTAAACTTTTTCCTTCGCAATAAAGAAAAGGGAAACCATCTCGTCTCGGTCACATCTTTTGAGAATGTTGTTCATGACCATAATTGTTGGACTTGGAATAAAAAATCCTTCAGTTCTGCTTTGGGTATACTTATTGGTCTGGAGAAAGTTTGATTTTCTGAGTCGTTTTTCTTGGAGCGTCTTGTCTTTGAAGTTTTAAGTATTAGAATTTGAACGTATTTAACAAAGCTTTCGGAGGCTGAATCACTTCATTTTTTACACGCAAAGTGGCAAGGAATGGGTAATTTAATTTGGAGAAAAGTTTTCAACTTTGCAATGAACATTGAGAAACAAGCTTCTTTGGCTGTGATATTATGCTGACACCAGTAAAAAGGAATTAGAGAAAACATGTACCGATCGAGGGTCTCCTCTCCACTCGAGGAAGCAGAGCAGAGTCAGATGAAAACTTTTGCTTGTCGCTTCGCCTTTAAAAAAAATACTAACCAAGATTAACTTTGCCATTTGAATGCCAATTATTTTCTCTCAGAGAGAAAGCGTCAATGTTGGTTTTGGTACTATTTCGTGGTGCCTAAGAAGAATTATAGCATGGAAAACTGAATAGATATTGAATACCTAGGAAGGGTTTACCTTCAAAAGAGAAAGTGAGGTGCATTCAGTTTTGATTTTTAACCGTATTGAAATCTACTGTTGATTTTAAATATTGGACGGTAAAGCTCATAGAGAAAGAGCAGTCGTTATCGTGCACAATCAAAAATTGTTGAACGAAACAAAAATAAATGGAAATGGGGAAAGTTTTGATGCATCAATTTCAATATGCCATCAGACTATCACATTATTGTCGACAAATACGAAATACAATTTTTGATGAGAATAAAGAAATGAAACGATAAGCAAAGCAATCAAAAGCAAATTGCTGATTCGTTCCGTTTTACCATTACGGCATACTAGATAGTTTCTTCCTTTAGCTTTGTGTTTTGATTTGTTCTGAATTCTCAAGGCACAAAGTAGTTTTTGTTTCCAGAATTATGAATGGAGAAATTAAAATATTGTAGGATTGTAGGGGAGGAAAGGGAGATAAGTATCACTGAAATTCGTTGGTGGAAACTTTGTATATGGAGGTGATTGAAGGAAAAAGATAGCAATCGAGCAATAAAGCCAGAATGACTTGAAATGATTTATGTTTGGGGTGACAAATAAAAACGATAATGGCAGCAGGAAGAAATCGATTTGAAAATGACTCACTCTCGGCCATCCACCAAAAAAGGTACATTGTGCTTCATTCACTCAAGAAACTCCAGTACATTGACTTGAACTTACAACCAACCAATGCACATCATTGGTATTCAAATAACATGTCGGAAGGGCTTTGTCGGTCTTTTACTTTCTCTTCCACCTACAGCCATCGAAGAAACTTCTCCTCTCTTCTGCAGAGGCAAATGGGCAAGGAGGGAGCTCATTCATAAATTTTTAGTGTGAAGATTGAAATTTATTCGATACATGAAGCGTATAATGCTGTACAGCTTTCTGGATAGTGTGTTCACTGGGGAGACGTGAGATGATTCAAAAGGTTTGACATCCTCTCGGTCTTAAGAGAGTCATTTACTTGTGTTGTGACGCTTGACTTTCCCTTTTTGCTGCTGTCTTTTGTCTAGAGAAGAATGAAGGTAGTTAACATTTTCTGTTGTCGCGTGTTGAAATTGTCTGTTTATGGAGGATGGTACGTTAGCGTTCCACCCAATTCTGCATTTTTATTTGCAAACTCCACCCCATTCCAGGAACATTTTTCATTAGAGTAAATTGTCGTGTTCGAGACATTTGGGTTGACGTATGAAATTTGACAATTTAATACACTTTCTAAATTGTTGTCAGTCAATTATTATGACTAGACCATCACGCACAGTTGTTATTTACGTCTTCCCGTTAAGGATGGATGAAGGGATTCCGTGAAATGTCAACGTCAATTACAATTACTTTCTCTTTGCCGAACGAAAGACGAGGGAGACGGTGGTTTAAACGAAAATGTATTTGATGTTCACTGGGTCTTACCTAAATCCTTGTGTGAAATATAATATTGTGAAGAATGAGATGATACTCTGTCATCTTCCATCCCAAATCCCTTTTGTTTGCTGTCATTCTCAATTTAAATGAGATGATGACTTCATGCATGCGGGCGGGGTTATCATAATCCTTAAGAAGAAAGACTCCCCCCAGAATGTGTGCGAATTTGCATACAAAGTTCCTGGTAAAGTAAACAAGCTAACTGCACTTTCAATGTACAGCTTAAGTGGTTCACTCTTCTAAAACCTCTTTAACACTCTTCACATTGTCATGCAAATGACGATTACATCGGGGACAACTGACAACATCGTCCTTGTTCGTCAGTCAATTTTATGATGATGTAATATCTATGCTCAATAGGGATGGAGAAGAGGGGGAAGAAGAAAAAAGGGAGATGGTCCTCGATTCGGCAGAAGATAAAAGGTCTCGTTGTGAATTACTGCGTGAATTGGATTTGTTGACTGCAGTTGACTAAATAATATCATTATCATTATATCATATCGTGAAAGAGGGGTCGAGAGAAAGAGTGAGTGGTTTAAAAGAAAGAAGGGAAAGATAAATAGAAAGTTTCGAGTTGAATGTAGTGTGCTTCTATTGTGACAATAATCCTGCATGGCAATTTGTGTTTATTTTATTTTTATTTATTTATTCCTTCTCTGCAGGACCACAAACTGCCACTGATGACATTGTCATATGAGTCCATACGTAAGGGACAATGAGGATGGTTTGTCGTCACTACAATATGGAAAATGTTATAGCGAAGAGAGCTTCAATTTCAATTGGATTCATTCATTCATGGACGCAGTTGCAGTTTAGATTTCTTTTGTCATTTGGTTCATTCACCAATTCAGAGAGTTAATGAACCGCGGTGACCCCCTGCACATGTACATATGGGGAAAGAACAATTGATGTTTAGCTTGGTGCTATTTATATGTTCAATGAGAGAAAAGAAAAGGACGTCTATAATTGATTGAATTAACTCAACTGTCCAGATGTGTTCGCTCAGTAGCATTGTTTTCTTCGGTATGTTACTTTCACCCAAGTAATGACTCCTGCCATACTTGATTTATTTATGCGTACATTTTTGTCTTATGATGAAAATACAGCACTGGCTCTTCTGACCGGAAAGGTAACCTTTGGCTCGATGCTTTTCAATTACCTACTTCTGCTTATATGAAAAGAAAAAGAGCCAAAGGGTTGCTCACTCACTGGCTCTTCCTGAATCCCGTGACATGAATTTAAGACGTTGGATTTATGTAATGGCAGTGGTCAATCAATCTTTCTCTTTCTCTTACGCCTGCTGACCAGAAGTGAACTCCAACTCTTTTCTATTTACCTTTTTCCTGGAGCCGAAAAGACAAGACATGAAAGGGAAAGTCAGGAAGTGGGGGAAGATTAGATTGAGGAGAAGAAGGCATCGATCTCACCTTCCTCGGTCTCATCTTTTGCGTGTTCCGTAGTTTACTACAGTTTCGGTGCAGTTGCAGTGGGGAACTTTCCTTAGGTTTTGTTTATAGCAGTGTGTGTAACCTTGTAAAGGAACAAACGGATACACATGCTGTGGGTTACACTATAGTCATTTTGAATTCTGGGTCCAACAGTGGTTGAAATTGTACTTCATTACATCTTCGTGTTTAGTTCGTTAGGACGAAGACCTTCATTATCCCTAGACCACAGGGGCTAATCTCGTGTAAATAAACAGAGATGGGGCACTTTGAAACATTTCAATTGAAAGTACATCTGCACTCCGGTGTAGCAAGTTTTACAGTCAACTTCCCCTTATTCATGGTTTATGGAATGGAATGTTTTAGTCCATCATCATTTTCATAGCCGTCGTGTATCGACCGTGGAGGTAGGGAAGAAAAGGGGGAGAATGTGTGAGGCAACAGCAGAACGAAGGAAAGGAAGTAAGGAGAGAAACGGAAAAAGAAAAGGTTCGCTTATTCCACTTCCGTTTGGAGAGCAGTTGCATTTGGATTTTGGATGCAGAGAGAAATCTAATAACGTCGGTGTAGAACGGGCTACGCTACGCACTCGACCTGAATCTCTTGAGATTTCCCATTATTGCTTTCCGTTCACTTGACCCTTCATGGAAAAGCACAACCAAGGAAGGAGTCAATTCCAATTCCTAGTGTGCACTGCAGTGTGCATGCACATTTCTTAAATTATCTTTGCATCACAGGGGCTAGAGAGATAGAAAAGGGAGGCATGAAATGTGGGAGGCCGGTCAGGCTCTGATACTTCTCCATGGGCTCAT
>JAQIWU010002991.1:0-10645 GCA_034696445.1 Isotomiella minor
GGGGAAATGTGAAACACACCATTTCATTCTTGATGACGTACAGTTATGGTGTTTAAAGTCACGATTAGGGTAGGCTCATTAATGTACCAATTGTTTTTGGACACAATGGAGAGGTTACTCACAATCAGTGTACCGACTGATCCTCGAAGAAAGGCTCATATTTCGATATTGAAGACAAAGTCCCGGTTTCCTCAATTGCGGTAAACATGACGCTGACAATTTTTCTGGTAACTGTTGGATTTGCCCAGCTTCGTTTCAGTTTGGCCCTCCTTCCCATTTACGACGGTAGGTAAATTAGTTTATGGTCATTGATTTATATACGAAATAAGTTCAGACAATAATGGATTTAGAAAGACGTCTCGACGCAAAATGCAGTTCGCCAAGCCATTCGTTCAACTCATCGAAGAAAGGTGACAAAACCTGCGTTTGTGAAGCCTTCTTTGTGTCAACGTGCGGAACGGCACAAAAAGGCGACCAGGGAACTCCAAACTCGCACCCCCTCGATCCCTTGACAGCGAAGGAGATAAGCGCAAGCACAAGTTTGCTCAAAGCATCCAAGTTATGGACTGAAAAGAGCTTGATATTCAGCACAGTCAGTTTGATGGAGCCTCTTAAAGCTAACCTCATCGGGTACTACTACAATGACACGACTCCCCCTAAGGGATCCTTCGTCCGAAGGTCCCTTTCCGTGCTTTGGGAGAAAAATACTGGAAATGTTTATGAGGGAGTGGTTGATTTGGATGATGGGAGCATTGAGAGATTTGGCCAAATTCCAGCAAAGTTTAAACTCTTCCTCCATTCCCCTCAAGACTCTGACATGGTTACTAAGTTGGCAAGGGAAGACACCAGAGTGAAGGAGCGAATTCGTCAACTGGGCATTACAAATATGGACCTGGTCTCATTTTGCCCTACGTCGTCCGGATATAGGGCAGACCTCAATAGGCCCTTTAACGTTTGGGTACATGCAAGGAACTTCCATGGTGACAGTGAATATGGTATCCTCATTCTACCTTTGTACATGTTTTCTCTGGCTACTGATTATTCTTCTATGTAGCACACCCTCTGCCCTTTATGGTCGTCGTGGACTTGATCGGACCACGCGTAGTGTCTATTGAAGACCTTCTCTTGGATGATGAAAAACCATATTCAGCTCCCAAACCAGAGCCAAGTCACCTTTTGCAATTCAAATCCCCAAGCATCCTCCGGTCTGACGATAAACCAATCGTCACCTCATCCCCATGGGGAACATCCTACAAGCTGAATGGGAACTCGATAGAATGGCAAGATTTCAAGTTCCGCCTAGGATTCAATGCGAGGGAGGGCTTCGTCATATACAATGTATTACATCAAGCTAATTCCTCTCTTCCCCCACGACCTATACTGCACCGAGCATCCATTTCCCACGTTTCCCTTCTTTACGGCCATAGGAAAACTGAGTTTGACACAAGTCAGGAGGGCATCGGCTTCCTGGCAAGTCCCCTAGACCCTCATATTGATTGTTTGGGGGATGTGACCTTTCTCTCCTACGCCCTGAATAACAATGAAGGAGACCCGGTGGAGATGAAGAATGCAGTCTGCATTTACGAAGACGATGCAGGGACTTTGTGGAGGCATCAGGATGGAAAGAATTCTAAGTCAACTACGGGTATCCGGTCCCATCGTTTAAATGTCATGATGACAGCTACGATTGGGAACTTTGATTACATTTTGACTTGGAGTTTTCACCAAGATGCCAGTATAAAGTTCTCAGTAAAGCTCACAGGGCAGTTGAGTACCTACTACGGGGTTAACCCTAAATATGGAACCCTCATATCTCCCGAGGTTGTCGGGCCAAATCAACAGCACTTGTTCGCTCTGCGATTGGACATGGATGTGGATGGAGTTGAGAATACAGTTGTGAGGAAGGACGCCGTTCCCACACATGACCCTGCTGAAAATCCGTACGGCAACGGATTTTCTATCGTGGGCACGCCTTTGACCACACAAGGAGGGGGAGTGGGGGACACAAACCCAAACTCTGGCAGAAATTGGGTAATCACGAATCCAAGCAAACTTCATCCTTATGCGAAAATTCCGGTGGGTTGGAAACTTGTACCAGCAGTGGATGCAAAGCTCTTGCTCCAACCGGACAGTCCCATCTTTAAAAGCCAAATTAAGTTTGCAAACCACTCGCTTTGGGTCACTCGGCACAAAGACGATCAACTCTTTGCCGCAGGGACGTACTGGAACCAGGACGCGCTTGGAGATTGGATTGAGAAGGATCCAAATGTCTCCATTGCAAATTCTGACGTTGTTTTGTGGCATACATTCAAGCCCATTCATTTCCCAAGAGCAGAAGACTTTCCGGTGATGTCTTTCAAGTAATTTCCTTGTAACTACTCTGTACTAACGAAATCTATAGTATTTTAAAATTTGTGATTGTATAGTGAACGAGTCGTTTGGCTGAAGCCCCACAATTTTTTCATCGAAAATCCGGGTATCAATGTGCCCCCTTCGGATTATGAAGCTCGTCGTTAACAAGCATCCTTCAGTTCTCCTCTCCTCATTACCTATTTTCAAGCAAAAGTCTGACACTGGAAGTTTGAATAAAGGACAATGAATTTACATTTGAGACAATGTAAAACGGGAAATTTCCCCACTGTCACGTGCGTCACAGTTTGAATTACAACTAAATAAATCAGACAAATTGCATATTGTTTTGGGTAACAACGACCTCGTATATGAGTATACCCAGAAACCTTTCAATTTAATTGTGTTCATTGAATCCATCAATTTTCAATTTTTCAACATAACATCGTAAGTATAGGATTGGAATTTTTGTCGAAATTGTTTCTAAGGCACTATCTCTGTGTTCCTCTTCATGTCATGTGTATAAGATGGACTGGGGTTGCTATGAAGATTCAGATTCCCACAAAGAAGAACTTGAGAATAATCCTGCTTCCATTGGCAATAGTCCTTATTTTAACGGCTTCAATCAATGGTATGTTCAATCCGTTGTAATTCCGTCGTAGACTAAAACAGTCGAATACGTTTTGCACAGGGAAAGGGGATACAGGGTCGTGTACCCTTCAGTATTTTACCACCAAATGCAAAAATCCGGCATTAGGTAGCCCAGACGACAGGGATCAGTGCAAATGTGTCTGTACTGCATTCATGGTGGCAAGTTGCATCATAAAAGAGGACGCTTCAGAATCAAAAAAGAAAAGTTTAACCAGTCGTAAGTTTATGCATGCTTAACAACGCGGTACAAAATACGATTTTACAAAAGTGCACCCGTTGGACCCACTCTCACCTGCGGACATAACAACGACGACAAACGCTCTAAAGAATTCAACCGTTTGGACAAGTTCCCTAGTCTTCAACACCATCACATTGCTGGAACCCCCAAAGGCAAACTTGGTCCAATTCTACTACAACCCTGAGGCAACACTTTTAGAAGGTCATGTTCGCAAGTCCCTCACAGTTCTCTGGGACATCCATACGGGGAGGATTTTTGAAGGGGTTGTGAACCTGCAAAATGGTACCCTTTCATCCACAAAAACTGTCTCTCATAGTTTATCTACCTGCTTTTAGGTACGATTGAACGATTCGGCCCCCTCTCAAAAAACCTCATACTCCCGCAGATCTCCCCGGAAACCTCGAGTCAGCTCGTCGCAGTTCTCAAACACGATCCTGCCATTAGGGTCTGGTGCAAGCGGCATTCAATTGAAAACATGAGCCTCGTCTCCTTTTCCGCATGGTCTCCGGGGTACATCCAAGACCGACCTGAGTACAGGGAACTGAAGAGACCCTTCAACTTCTGGGGCTACGTGAAAAACTTCCGAGAAGACAATGAGCACGCCCATCCCATCCCTTTCATCGTGGTTGTGGACTTGGTGGGTCCGAGGGTCGTGGCAGTGGAAGACTTACCGGTGTACGACAAGAACCAGACGTATCGACAGGGCTTATACACCATCCCAAAAATGGAGTCAAACTACGACTTTTCCATTCGACCTTCGAGTCCCTTGCGAACAGGGGACAAACCTATCGTGTCAGCCTCGCCTTTGGGCGTCTCATTCAAAGTGACCGGAAACGCGATCGAGTGGCAAGGGTTCAAGCTTCGAGTTGGCTTCAACGCCAGAGAAGGCCTGGTGTTGTACAACGTCCAGTACCAAGCAGATCCTTCCATCCAGCCTCGACCCATCCTGCATCGCGCCTCAATCTCAGAGGCTGGCGTCATCTACGGGGACCCTCGACCCCCCTTTCATCGAAGGTTTGAGATGGACGGGAGTGATGATGGGATGGGATTCCGGGCCAACTCCCTCTCCTCCCCTACCGACTGCATTGGACATGCCACATTTCTAAACGTCACACTCAACGACAACGAGGGGAACCCTGTGGTGTTACCCAATGCTCTATGCATCTTTGAGGACGACGACGGGGTTTTGTGGCGACATGCAAACCTGTCGAGTGGGAAAGTGACGGGGGCCAGGTCCCATCGACTCAACGTCATGTTTGTATCCACCATTGGAGAGTACGACTACGTGGTGAGGTGGAGCTTCTACCAAGACGCGAGTATTCGGTTCATGTTGAAGCTGTCTGGACAGTTGACGACGTCCATGTCAGGGGTGGACGTGTCCCCACCCAAGTATGGAACTCTGGTCCTCCCCCAAGTCTACGCGAGCAACCACCAGCACCTGTTTGCACTACGGCTGGACATGGACGTGGACGGAGTGGGAAACACGGTAGTGAGGGAGGACGCCGTCCTTCTGAACGGAACAGAGGGAGATTCTGGGATTTATGCACAATTGACCCCCCTCAAAACTCAAGCGGAGGGTGTGTCCGACACGAATCCAGAGTCTGGAAGGGTGTGGATAGTCACCAATCCAAATAAACTCCATCCTTACACCAAAAACCCGGTGGGCTACAAACTCATCCCCGTCGTTGACCCGAAGGTAAGGTGGGGCAGAGTGAGACTCCCATGGACGTTTATTGACTTTCCTTATTTGCTTGTAGCTGATGCTGAAACCGGACAGCCCCATACTCGACTCTAGGGTGAGGTTTGCCACTCACGACATTTGGACCACGCGACATAAGGACGACCAGTTGTTCGTTGCGGGAACGTACATAAATATGGACGGTCTTCCCGACTGGGTCGATAAGAATCCGAACGCTTCAATTGAGGATACGGACGTGGTCCTGTGGCACGTCTTCAGCCCTGTGCACAACCCTCGTGTGGAGGACTTTCCAATCATGCCAGTAGAGTAAGGATTAAAGGAATGTGTACAAAAGACACTTGGTTTACCTTATTTGTTTTATCAGGGAAAGAACAGTTTGGTTGAGACCGTACAACTTCTTTCTGGAGAACCCTGGTCTCAATGTGCCCCCGCCTAGTTTTCACACTGACAAGAAGAATGAACTTTGAGCAATAAATAAAGCACTGCCGTTTTTTTCCATCATCATTTCATTGAATCAAAGGCGTCCCAAAACCGTGTGACGTTAGTATCCAGACTGGCCCCAGTGATGATCATTTCCTTCCCCAAAAGCAGTAGTTGGAAATGGTCCGGCGTCCGAATGCTTTCCACTTCCTTCAAAGCCTTTACACCGTCTTCATCTCCATATCTCAGTATTCTGGCAGTGGCAAAATTGTAGAAAATCTCTCTCCATCTTTGTATCACAGGGAAGTCCCGGTCTTTGGATGTAAGGTACTTGAATTCCGTGCGGTTGTAAAGCATCAGTTCGTCTTCCGCATGGGGGACCACTATGACAGAAAATCCAAAGGTGGAAATTCGTTACGAAGGTTGAAAAGGGCTTACAAATTTCCTCATCCGGGATTTTGAACTTCTTTGCAGTGCTCACGCGCTGTGACCTGTAGGTGTACATGATGGCATACGTTGGGGCCAGTCTGTGGTGGTACCTTAGTGACCGCCATGTGGGCACAGCAAAGTAAAAGTCTTGAAAAGCCTGTAGTAAAAGCGTTCTCATGGCCTAAATATCTATCTATGTTACGCAAGAATACTTACGTCAAAAAGTAACTCCTTCTTCCTGCTTACTTTCTCCCTTCCACCGTAAAAATTAAGAAGTTCCTCAGTCATCTCTCCCCTCCTCCTGACGTCGTGATGATTGTATTGGAAGAATTCTGGAAGGAAACCCATCAGGAGTTGGGTGGGGAATGGGAGTGGCGTCAGAGCATGCCAGTCTATACAAATTAAAAAAGAAATCTAAGTGTCTAATAGGCATTCACTTTTCGGGCTTTTTATTTACTAATGGCAATGGAGTCAGCATCCCTCTCGCAAACGGTGAAAATGACCGGGATCTTCGCCACCATTTTTCTAGCGTAAAGGTTCTTTGGGGTGTCTGTTATCATGGCATGTTTCGAAGGGAGCTCCACCACTGGGGAGAAGTATTGAGCAAATCGTCCCCCAAGGGACTTGGTCATGGTTTCTATGATAAGCAGCATCCTCGGTCCTCTTTTTCTCAAGCAATTGACCAACTCCTGACTACCCCGGGTGGTGGGACAGAGGCTGAGGACACCCACTTGATGAGAAAGTTTCTTAGCTCCCTCCAAACTCTCCAATGCCCATGGACAAAAGGCATTTCCCGAACCGATGATTGCGGACGCTATTTTCCCTTCGTGTGCGTAAGGAGACATGAGAAGGAAGTGTGCCAGGGCGCCCCCTGCAGATATCCCGTGAAGCGTGATCTTCTGTGGGTCTCCACCGAAATGAAGAATGTTGGCATGGATCCAGTCCAGCGAGGTGCGGACGTCCTTCAGACCAAGATTCCCTGGAAGGACGTCGTCCCCTGTACTCAGAAACCCAAGGAGGCCCAACCTGTACTGGCACTGAACCAACACCATGTCCCTAACAAGCAAGTAGGCAGGTCCCCAATCACTCCCAGTCCCCGTTCCAAACCCACCACCGTGAATGTGGACAATCACCGGAAGTTTTGGGTAGCTATCGTTATGAGCAATCTACAGAAATCAAAAATGCCCGTCAGTTTTTTAATAAAGTTGATATTTGTTGCTTACATTTGGTGTGTAAATGTCACATGTAAGGCAGTCATCACTGCCTATGACCGGAGGGGTGTTTGTCCAGTGGGGTTTAACCATGTGCGGAGCAAAGATTTGAGTACACTCCACACCGGGGGATTTGGCAATTAATCGACCAGCAAATGGTCTCTTGAGCACTGAAATCTGTATGAAAAACTTGTATACAGAATGTCTATAGGAATTGTAAAAGATTAATACCTCAAACCTCTTCACCTTCTCTGCATATGGAATTCCTTCAAATGCGTAGACACTTCGTCCATTCATGACCTTCATGTGGTAGCCTTCGAACTCACCACTTGGCGTGGATACAATCGGAGGGAGGAGGTCATCTCCTAAATTGAGTGACCTGGACTGAGCGAACCTAATTTCTGATGATGGTGGGGTTTGAGGAAATCGTTCTCTCGCTGCCCCCATCACGTTTAGAATGTGCAATAGTTGCTTTAGTCCTGCAGATCCGAGTCCGACCCCCATTTTTCGTGTTTGTAAAATTACTTATTAATGGCGATGATGGACAATGAAAAAATGATGATTCTTAACACTATCAAAGCACAGCATTCTTTCAATAATAGATATTTTCACACATGTTTGATTATGATTACAGAAACTGGAATTTTATGCATCAAGTTTTTTTTGCATATCTGCACGTGTAGTTTTACTTTTTAGCTGGTGGGAACCCAGAACTGGAGAGGATAATATAATTACCTATCATCATAGGTGATAAGGTGTTTCATATGGGTCGGGCTACTAATTGTCAAGTTGAAGGTTGCTAAGGTTAGTACGATGAAGAAGTGGTTAAGCTTCTCTAGGACAGAGCTATGCAAATTCATGGCGAAATAGCCTACATCGAGGATGATACATGTTCGTTAGTTGTGGCAGTGGCAGTGCGTTTTTAATCAAATGGGCTCTGTCGTCTCATTTTTCCCACATACTTTCTTGAAGCATTCAAAGCTACAGTACTGAATGACTACGATGGAAATTTGTAATCAAGAGTGTTTTATATTTTCGATGAAAATGGATGAAGTTGTAATTAATTGACCGCTTAAACAAGAAACCTTTACTCCTATAGCAAAAACAAAGTTGACTTTTTAAGCGTTTAATAATTTGTATTGTCAATGAAATAGAAAGGCAATAATATATTTCTTATTACTCGTAACTTATGTAATTTTAAACGTTGTCTGACATCTTAAAGCAATATTTTAAGCAAGTACGAAATATACAATTCTTAGGAGCATGAAGATAGGAACTTAACTGACAACAGAGTAACGCGATGTAGAATATTTTTGCAAAAGTAGATACAAAGTTTTAAAAAAATACGCTATCCATGATTGGAAATGTGGTCTCAGTCTCAAATGAAAGAAGAGGCATGACAAGACAACTGACTGAATGATAAAAAAATAAGTACTTCCTTGTACTACAAATATGAAAAGCCTTAAAACTTAACAAGCATTCTCAATGAAAGTAATAATCAACCACGAAATATTTTTCAGTCAGAACCATGGCTCCAAGCACACGCATTCCCGGCACAGTTATTCATGCACCTGCAGCAAGGACAAATTCGAAGGAACCCAGTGGCCACGTTGACCAAATACATCAAAATCTGTGCTGCACAGTACACATACTCTTTCGCCTTGAGTCCCATTTTCTCGTCCTTCATGAGGATGTGGGGCGTGGCCAGGAAGTAGGTGACAAGAGCCATGGGTATCCCAACAAGGTAGCTTGCATACTCAAAGTCCAGTGTCACCCCGAAAGCAATGCCCCACGCGATGGCAGAGAGACCCCAGACGTAGAGCATGGTTCGGATTGGGGTGAAGCGGAAGATGTGGTCAAACTTGGCAGGGTGCACTGTGTAGAGGACGACGCAGAGGAGGAGGACTGATGTGATTCCTCCACTGATGACTGGTGCTACGTTCCTAAAATAAATAGTATCCAAATTAAGTTAGAGCTTTTAGGAGTCAAATCGATCCACTCACCAGTCACATCGGGCAGAGATGGATCCAATAAGGTAGCCAGAAAAGACGACAATGAGGACGGCTACGATCAGGGGGACGGGGGACTTCCTCAACATGTGGTTGAAGACGGTTATCAGGGTGACGATTCCCAAGATTCCAACCCACCAGGCCCAGAATCGAAAGAATCCAATCTCTTGGAAATGTGTCTCAACCTGTGGGACGAACACACACACTGCGATGATCCCAGTCACCATCAAGGTTTGAAGGGTCAAAATGCCGAAGACGCTCCTACAATTAAAAGTATAGAATTTTTGTTATTTTCCTTTAACCTCAAAAACTCAAAAGTAACAGTTTTCTACTTTTCCTAACCTGATAAAAGGAATCCGCTCCGCACCGCTCATGATACACAGCAGGCGTCTTCCAGGAGAGATAAGTTGTTCATCTGCCGAATTGTCCCGGTAGGACAAGGACGGTCCAGCACTTTCACTGTAGAATTAAAAAGCACACAAAATTAGATAACTGCTTGAAATTAAAAATAATTTTACAGTCCTCAACAATAATGAGAATACTTCACTGTAGAACAAAACAACTTTAGCAGAAAAATGTAACTAATTACCCATGTGGGTAGGGAGGGGGTGGTCCTGTTTCCGGGAAAATCGCTACCGAAGAGGGAATTGCCTTCGCCATTGAATTGCACAAGTTTTAATGTCTTCACCGAAGTCAACAGAGAAATTGAATTGTCTCAACTTTCCCTTTCTTTCTTTCCACTCAAAAAATCTCTCTGACTTCTTTACTCGACGAGTCTCTTCTTCTTTAGCTACTTGCGAACTGAAGAATGAAAGAAAAAAGTAAAAGACTGTTTGGGTCATGGGATTTGATTATGATGCCTTCGAAACGAAAGCTAACGTTGTGCAGGGATTTCACTGGGATTTTCATTTAGGGATTGCGTAATCAGAAGAAAAGTAAGACATTATGACTTATGAGTTGCGTTGTTAAAATTGAGAACTAAATATTAGCATTAGTGTCCGTCCCACATAGTCTATTAGTTATACGTCATAGCGAAAAGTAAGATAAAGTTGACTTGAGGAAAGTAATGTAACACCAACTAACTAAGAAGTCTCCAGCAGTGGTGGTAATAAAACAAACACTAATGACTTTTTGTAGGGAAGATAAACGTTGAACGTTACTGCGTCTCGATTCTTGACCTAACATTTCTTTCTTCATGAGAAACTTCAACCGAGGTTTTGTACTCCAACTCCAAGACATGAAGGAGATCATATTATTTTCGAAGAAGGATGCAATAAAATTTTATAGCCCAGGCAAATAGATTTGAAACGTCTGTGCAGCTTCGGTTGCATGACTGGTAAGAATAATAATTACATGAATTTGTTGGTTATTGGAGCACTAAATTATTATAATACGCCCATGTTCATGAAGAAATAATTTTTTAACCCATGATGTCATGACAATTCATGGAATCCGATCAAATGTTCATATATTGTCCTCACCAATGTTGAATGTTTCCACTAAACAATTATCGTTGACGTTCAACTCGGAGCTTATTTTACTTTACTCGTTTACTTTGAGATGCATTTTTCTTTCACTGCCCCAGTCTCATATTAATGAGTACCAAAAATAGCGACAAGTACCAAAATGACAAGACAAG
>JAQIWU010002992.1:0-10642 GCA_034696445.1 Isotomiella minor
CTATATAACAACTATTATAACTACGACTTTCGGGAATTATACTTTACTTTACTTTACTTTACTTTACAACACGAATGAATATATGGTAATGGTTTTGTGGCCTTCATTATTGGCTTCATTCATACAATTTCTATTATTATTATGAACAATTCACGCTATTCCTGCATCCACCCCACAAGACAAAAAAATGTCTATGTCTGGTTGGTTTTTGTATGCGAAAATGAAAATATATAATGCAACTTTTTTTGTGGTGAGTGAGTGAAACTTGCAGAGAGAAGTTTCTATGAATGATGATTGGAAGGAAGAAGGATTCATGCAACCAGGAAATCAGTACTAAAAAAAAGTTAAAGTCATAGATCAGATCGAGAGCTAAATGTAATGCATGTGGGTTGAGGTTCATTAGATTTGGACACGATGATGCGAGGATGTTTCTTTTCTCTTTTACAACCCGAAATTCGGGAGGATCCGGAAGTGTTAGTAGTTTATGTTATGTTAGGATTGCTCATTGGAATTCACTCACCCGTCATAACATACCACCATGCCATGATGCAAAAAGAAAAAGAAAGAGTTGCATTATGCATGAAATGAAAGTGCAACATATTGGAAACATTCCGGTGTGGTTTGTGTCTAAGTCTAAGTAATGGCACTGACCCTATCAATCTAATCTGGGCACATTCTGTGTCTATCCTTCCTTATCTGATTCATAAAAAAAAGAGGACTCGATGCACCTCAAATAAATCCAATCAATCAAGGATATGCGGATGTTTTACATCATCATCACATCATCGTGATTATGATTATATATGTACGATTCAATCAGATAGCAGGCGGAATGGAATGTAGGCACACACATTCCATTCCAATCAAATTAACCCAAACGTGTGGCGTTCTCGTGGGTAGAGTTTATTATTGGCGTGGAACAGGCAAATGTAAAACTTTCCAGAAGACGCAACAAAGGCAAATGTGTACGCTTGGAACCCTCTGGATATGATTTGTGTGGACAATTTATGCCTCGGGACGGACGTCCATCCAGTTTTTTATACGTTCTTGTGCATGCGTCTTGTGACTGTGTGCACAGATTATTATTAAATTCCATAACTGAGAGTTGATGAATGAATGAAAACGCATTACTGTGGTTAAAGAGAAGAGAGGCTTGGTTGTTATTGTGGTCTTCCTGTCATAAGGCTAAAACCTCTTCCTACTTTGTACTTCATTTATGAGGATGAGGCACAAATTATTATGCTTATGCACGAACTGATTAAATTGCTTGTGTTTTCCTTGTGTCATAATTATCATCATGATGATACCAAACTGTATTTGTGCGTGTGTATGCAAAACAATCCTGTCAGACATGGCAGTGATTGGGAACAGTCCAGAATGAATGGTATGTGGGCGTTTTTATAAAGAAACGTGGAAGGGGCACAATGAGACAATCAAAGGGCCAGTAAAAGTTGTATCAAACATTGTGATAAAAATGGAACCACGTTGCACGTGCTTTCTTTTGTTGTCTTAGACAATAGACAGAAAAGAACACCTTTCTGTCATGCAATAATGCGGCTTTTAGAAAAAGGTCAGGGTCACTTTGCTTTTTACATTTTTACATGTTTTGTCAATGCCAATGCCAATGGCAAGGATGCATGCATCAACAGGTGAAGTCGCAAAGGATTTACAGGTGAAGGTGAAGGGTACAAAATATAGGTAAGGTAAGAAAAGAAGTTTTTAGTTGTTAAAGGAAATGGAATAGAGAAAGTCCCTTCTCCAGTTTTCCAGTGTACTTCATTTCATTGATTGGTTTTAATTTCAAGTTTTTGACGAGCTCTAGTTTTGCGCAGTAATTTGATTTATAACACGATAATTTTTTCAATCGGCGTTCTTGTTTTTAACAGCGTGACCTTGCGTTATCTACACACTCTAATCCGTGCATAAAAAGTAAAGGTAAGCCACATTTTGAGCTCACTTGACACTATAATAATAATGATGATCAAACGTCACCCTTGTCTGACTGAACAAAGTAGTAGTACTAACCTAAACAACATAATCATCATTGGGGCATTACATCAAGTACAAACTGTTCGTGTTGCAAATTATGGAACTACTTTTTTTATTTTATGATTGTTATAACAACCAATTTGAGATGAGCAAACCGTGCAAAGTCCAAAAGCCGGTGAGAGACAAGGACTTCTTGACACAGTGGTTGCAAGATTTTTAATGCACCTAAATTAATTAAATAAACAAAAACAGACAGTTAGCCTAGCCTGACTTGGTTGTGATTTTCCATCGTTTTATTATTGTTGTTTTGGCAATGCTTTTGCCTTGTACCTAAATACAGACGCACGACTCAAATCAAAGTCAGATCAAATGAGATGAAAACTTTCACAAGGAAGCTTTTAAGAGCGATAATATTGTCATTGTCACTGTCATGATTATTGAGAGGAGATGCACCATACCAAGTTAGAATGAGAGCATGTCTGGTTGCGTGTCACATCAATTAAAAGACGTTAAATTTTGTCTGTAGTTAAAGGATGCACCTTCCTTTCATATCATGTCACGTCAGTCTGACGAGGAGATGTTTGGCCAGGAGCAGTGTAGTGACCTTGGCTTCATGCCTTGCTTTGATACAATTCTTTCTTGATGAGACGCACAGATTCTTTTAATTGAGTTAAGCGTGTCTGGGAGGATAAAACAAACAAGTACTTCATTCATTAATTAAGCAGTAGACAAAGTCATGGCAAAAAGAGAGGCATTCTATAAAAAAGAAGAGAAGCAATATTGCTGTGATAGAAAGTTTTAAGCTTTTTATGACACTAGACTTTGTTTTTTTAAAAATGGATTTGCAATGGCACCACTTTATCTGAAAGAGAGACCAGATTAGATTACATGAAAAGTGAATTTTTATGATATTTGGGGCAGGTTGAGACAAGCAGTAACTAAAGTCCAGAGAGACACAGATTAAAATTAATTCTCTTTAATTAAAACACTTTGAACTTTTTGTAAGTTTGCTGATGATATCACGTTCATGTAATATGCCTTCGGTAGTTGACACGAAATATGACCTGTTGATGAACCAACGATAACATGGCTATAAAAAACGAAGAACATTCCAGTCACGTCGTCATTCTAGACTGACTGAGACATAATTTCTTGGGTGAATGCACGGGTTTCATATTATTGATCTGATGTTATATAAATACATGTCTCTCTCTTAATTTAGACATGAGAATAAAATAACAGAGATAATGGCATAATTGCACTCTTTTTAGGTAAGTAATTCGATCGTTAACAAGACATTTCATTCCTTTCTCATGAACGTCAAAGTCAAAGAAGTGTTTTCGCCATATAATTACTTGGATAATTTTAGTCTTCATTCAGTCTTTCCATGTCACTTGCTTCCTACTAAATCTTACTGTTTTCTTTCTCTCCCACACAGATACAATTTGTGATTCTTCTGGAAGGAAGAATGGTGTGTTACGCAATTGGAAATGTGGCTCATGGGCCTCCAAATTCCAACGTTCGGAGTGCATCGCTTATCCTGGAAGATGGGACTGAATTTAGAGGCTTTGTTTTTGGCGACCCCACGTCCATCGCAGGGGAAGTCGGTAAGTGCATTTGTATTCATTGATTGTGTTATCATCAAGAGTTGTGCTATTTTAGACTTAGTCTTAATTGGAAAACTCATTAAAACCTTAATTATTATTTATCGCACTCATTTTCCTCACCTACCTCAGAGCACTTTTTGACGCAATTGATTCTAATTAACCTAAATTGCTCCTTAATGTTATGCCTATGCCCTGTCCTCTTTCAGTATTCCAAACTGGGATGGTGGGCTATGCGGAGTCTTTGACCGATCCCTCCTACTGCCAACAAATCCTGGTACTGACTTATCCTCTAATTGGCAACTACGGGATCCCGGACGCCGAAGTAGATGAGTTTGGCATCCCTCGGTAAGACCGCATGACATGACTAATGACAAATGAAAGACTTGATGCGTGCCATTTTTATAAATGCAGTTTTTTTGAAATGACATGCATGCAGATGCAGCCTTAACCTTAATACTAGAAATTCAATGTCTTTGTTGTCTTTTGTAATTAATTCTAGACGGTTTGAATCGAGACGGATTTGGGCCGCAGGCCTCGTC
This sequence comes from Isotomiella minor, assembly GCA_034696445.1. Lineage (NCBI taxonomy): Eukaryota > Metazoa > Arthropoda > Collembola > Entomobryomorpha > Isotomidae > Isotomiella > Isotomiella minor. The sequence goes on from JAQIWU010002992.1 coordinate 4,136, forward strand.
GTGGGGGAGGTTTGTGATGAGCCGAGTCATTGGAACCTATCCAAAACCCTTTCCACCTGGATGGGAGAGCAGAAAGTCCCTGGCATCTATGGCATTGATACGAGGCAACTCACCAAGCACATGCGAAACAAAGGCACGATGCTCGGAAAGATACTTGTGCACGAGGACAACAATGAGGGGAACATTGGAGGTGCGGATGGTGGTGCTGATGGACCAGGGGCAGAGGCTAACGGCAACGGCTTTGACCTACCTTTCAAGGACCCCAACCTTATCAATCTTGTGGACGAGGTGTCGGTGGATGTTAGTTCAAATTTAATTGTCTTATTCTAGGCTGAGTGTGTGTTTGTGTTTACGTGGGCTTGCTTACTAATGCGTCGCATTTTTTCGCTGAGAGAACTGTAATTAAGTGTCTTAATTGTGTTTACCCTTCTTGCTTACCGTAGTTGGTTTACCTTCCTCAGACATGTTCTAAGATTTAATGACGTGACGTGTGTGTATGTATAGATGTGTGCACTTTTGGTCTCGGTTTGGCGAAAGGCTAAAATTTCTTCTGGCTTCCCACATCACACATTAGGTTTTCTTCCATTAATCTCCTTTCTAAAAACCCGGGTATATCTTAGGGAGTAAAACTCGTAGAGATGTGATGTGATGCAATTCGGCATGGCGAAAGGTTAACGTTAAGGTTAAGCGGTTTGGCGTAGCTCGTCTCATTACTACTAAGAAGAAGAAGAAAGCCTCTCCTCAAGCCAAAACCAACCTTGAACTACATTTTTAAATGGCTGGGGTTTAACATGTCACAAGTTAGCTTAGGCACATACCCACATGGACATTTAATCCTAATCCTCTTTCGGTTTTCCTCCACTCCAAACATCAAACGAGCAAATGTGGAGTTAAGTGGATGCGCTTATTTGCACAAAAGATTACATGAATGAAGTGAAACGTTACATGCGCAAAACTGCAAAAAAACGTGAGAAAGAGTAGTAGCAAAGTTTGGAAGTAGTTAAATTTAAAATGCAAATGTCAGACCGAGGCAGACATGACATTGAATTCTCTCATTCTCTTTGTTTTGTTGTAGTTTGTAGCAGTGTCATGTATGCAAAGTGAATTAGAGTTGGAGTCAGAATTATTTTAAGACTAGATTTATGAGGTGTAGTAAAACGCTATTATCAATCAGCATAGCTTTTTACACCCATTAGCGCCATGACTGTGACTCTGCGTAGGTATGTAAAAGCCTATGCTGCTTGCTGTTATCTTTGAAAGGAATACCATGACATGCCACGCCATGCCAAATGCCAGCCAGAAATAAATTCAAATTCGCAAAAATTCCAAATCCAATTCACGGCTGGAAGAGAACAATTCAACCAGTTAGTTTGTGTGTGTGTAGTTGTCTCTTCAAAAGAATAATAGAATGGACCATTCACATCGTTGACATGAAATGAAACGAAGGCCACGACGGAAAAGAGCTTTTTATGGCTCTGATGGTGGTGTCGTTGTGGTGATGCCGATGCCACTATTTTAAACTCAAAAAACGCATGAAACTGCGATGATGAGGATGAGACTATGATGACGATTAGACCGTTAAATATGCTTTGATACTTGCTGCACTGCACAATGCTTTCTTCGGCAAGACAATAAAGCCTGTAAAAAGCACAAGATAACAAAAAACGGGATAAATCCAACTCTAACTGGATTTTTGTTTTTTCCTTCCTCCCCTGAGACAGAGACCCGTAATTTACAACGCGGAAGGATATCCCAAAATCTGTGTCGTTGACTGTGGCTTGAAATTTAATCAGCTCCGATGTTTACTCAAGCGAGGCGCCTGCTTGAAAATAGTCCCATGGAACTACGACTTTGTCTCGGAGTTTGAGGAGTACGACGGACTCTTCATTAGCAATGGGCCGGGTGATCCCCAGATGTGCAAAGATACAATTAAGCATCTCAAGATGCTCATTGACAACCCGTCAACAACATCCTCATCCACGCCCGGGCCTAAACCCATCTTCGGCATTTGTCTGGGCCACCAGTTGCTCTCCATCGCGGCAGGATGTAGGACCTATAAGATGAAGTAATCAGCCTAAAGTGCCCCCCAATGTCGTATTTCATAAATGTCCTTCAATTAATGCATGTACGTAGGTATGGCAATCGTGGGCATAACCAACCATGCACTCATGAAGGAACGAACCGATGTTACATAACGTCACAAAACCATGGCTATGCGGTAGAGACTGAGTCAATGCCAGAGGGTTGGCATCCTTTGTTCACCAACGCTAATGATTTCACGAATGAGGGAATTGTTCATGCCTCACTTCCATTCTTTAGGTAGGCCACCATATTTTACTCCAGATTGGATTAATTAAATTAAATGATGCGTTTCTATAGCGTCCAATTCCACCCTGAGCACACAGCAGGGCCTCAAGACTTGGAATTTTTGTTTGACATTTTCCTTGACAGTGTGAAGAAGAACAGGGGCTCCGGTCCTATGGTTCCTGTGCGAGATATGATTACTGACTACATCTCTGACCGATCTCCTAGCCCAGAGAAAATTGCCTCTGTGAGGGAAATCCCAAGGAAAGTCCTCATCCTCGGCTCCGGAGGCCTTTCCATCGGACAAGCTGGAGAGTTTGACTATTCCGGCTCACAAGCCATTAAGGCCTTACGGGAGGAGAAAATACAAACGGTCCTAATTAATCCAAATATTGCAACAGTCCAAACTTCAAAGGGACTAGCGGACAAAGTCTACTTCCTCCCCATAACCCCTGATTATGTGGAACAAGTCATTAAGTCTGAAAGGCCGGATGGGATCTTGTTAACTTTCGGAGGACAAACCGCACTCAACTGCGGGATTGAGTTGGATAAGAGAGGCGTGTTTGACTCGTACCGCATTCGTGTTCTAGGGACGTCAATTAGCTCAATTAATATTTCCGAGGATAGAAAACTGTTTTCGGAGAAAGTGGCCGAGATTGGGGAAGAGGTTGCACCCAGCCGTATTGCATGCAACGTGGATGAGGCGAGTTTGCAACTTTCTCTTCTCTCTTAAGAAATGTGAAAGGCGTGTTTAATTGACTTGATTTGTGTTTTGTTGCATTTTATTTGATTATAATAGGCCTTGGAAGCAGCCAAGGAACTTGGCTACCCTGTCCTGGCACGTGCGGCATTCTGTTTAGGAGGTCTTGGCTCGGGATTTGCACACAATGATGAGGAACTCAAGGTCTTGGCTGCTCAGGCTCTTGCGGGGTCTAATCAATTAATCATTGACAAGTCCTTGAAAGGTTTGTTATGACGCTTATTGTCCCTATTGTGTAACAATATGCCCAAGTCCTTAATTGTCGCTCTGTCTCACCTTACCCCTTTCTTGTTTTAGGCTGGAAAGAAGTCGAGTACGAGGTTGTGAGAGATGCCTATGACAATTGCATCACTGTAAGATACAAAAAAGGAAATTGACATGCTTCACGACACTCATAATTATCTTGTTTACGACCTTAGGTGTGCAACATGGAAAATGTTGACCCTCTGGGAATTCACACGGGAGAGTCGATCGTCGTTGCTCCAAGTCAGACCTTGAGCAACGGAGATTACTACATGGCAAGCGCAAATATTTTTTTACTGTTACGAGTATCACTCATGCTTATATGAATCTCTTACATATGAATTTACATATGAATCTCTTCCTGTAGCTTCGGGCCACGGCTCTGAAAGTCATTAGACATTTGGACATTGTTGGAGAATGTAACATTCAGTATGCATTATGTCCCACGTCTCAAAAGTACTACATCATCGAGGTAGTTATCTGCATCCTTAATCTTTGACAGTAAAAATGAATGAATGAATGCAATTGCTAAAATGCAGGTCAATGCAAGGCTTTCAAGGAGCTCTGCCCTCGCGAGCAAAGCGACAGGATATCCATTAGCCTATGTTGCTGCCAAACTGGCTTTGGGAAAGTCTCTTGTGGAGCTGCGAAACACCGTCACAGGATGCACCACAGCATGTTTCGAACCAAGTCTCGACTACTGCGTGGTCAAGGTACCCCATTGGGACTTCATGAAGTTTACTGGAGTCAGCACAAAGGTACACAAAGACATGCAATAACACAGCATTCATGAATGAAAACTGACTTGGGAAATGCACAGATAGGGAGCTCAATGAAGAGCGTGGGCGAGGTAATGGCGATTGGAAGAAAGTTTGAAGAAGCATTGCAAAAAGCACTGAGAATGACAGACGAACACATTCTTGGCTTTGACCCCAACTCCATGCCAGTTTCAGACGAGGTGAGGCGAAGTAGAGTGAAGATGACATGTAGAGATGTGACAATCTTTTTTTATTTATTTATTTACATTAACGAACTACGCGTCTTTCCACACAGGAACTGATTCACCCGTCTGATAAGCGAATGTTTGTTCTGGCTGCTGCACTGAAGGCTGGCTATGGAATTGACCGTCTCTACGACCTTACCAAAATCGACAGATGGTTTTTACAAAAGATGAAAAATGTGATAAACTATCAACTCAGGATCGAGTGCCTTGGACCCAAGCAATTGACAAAGGACTTAATTGTAGAGGGGAAGCAGTTGGGGTTTTCTGATAAGCAGATTGCAATGTGTGTGAAAAGCACGGAGTTGGCAGTGAGGAATATTCGACAAGGATTTGGTGCGACTTGAGACGGAGAAAGTATTGCAGTTAAATATTTTAACATATTTTGATTGTGTAGGAGTCTTACCTTTTGTGAAGCAAATTGACACCGTAGCCGCGGAATGGCCCTGCTCAACCAATTATTTATACTTGACATACAGTGCGAGTGAGCATGACCTGGAATTTCCCGGAAGTCACGTTATGGTCATTGGTAAGAGGAAAGAGAGAGAGGGATGTATGGAGGAGCAATTTATCCTTCTTTAGTGCCTCTCCGGGGAAATAAGTTATGGAATTACTTTTCACTTTGTTTTCCGTGTGTTAGGATCTGGAGTCTATCGAATCGGAAGTTCTGTAGAGTTTGACTGGTGTGCCGTGGGCTGCATCAGAGAGCTTAGAAATCTCGGGAAAAAGACAATAATGGTCAACTACAACCCAGAGACTGTGAGCACGGACTATGACATGTGTGACAGGTAGGAAATGAAATTATTATTATACTTTATGAGTTAGATATCTCCCACTTCCCACACACACTAAAAGGAAATGCTAATAAATGACAATCGATCTATAGGCTCTACTTTGACGAAATCTCATTTGAGGTGGTCATGAACATCTATAACTTTGAGAACCCAGAAGGCGTCATCCTCTCGATGGGAGGTCAACTTCCCAACAATATTGCAATGGACCTGCATCGACAACGCGCAAAAATTCTGGGCACTTCGCCTGAAATGATTGACACTGCGGAGAACCGATTCAAATTCTCTAGGATGTTGGACAATGTGGAAATTTCCCAGCCTCGGTAAACAAATTAATGACCCATGACATAAACTGAATGCAATTTAATTATAAAGTTGGAAGGAACTCACGAGCTACGAATCTGCTGAAGAATTTTGTTCGGAAGTGGGTTATCCTTGTCTCGTCCGACCCTCATACGTCCTGAGTGGTGCAGCCATGTTGGTCGCACATACGTCTCAAGATTTGAGAAGATATTTACAAAGCTGCGCAAAATTGACAAAGGACAGACCTGTCGTCATTTCTAAATTCATTCAAGAGGCAAAGGTATGACAGTTTGTGCCAAACTTTTATGATTTGATGCATGCATGCATGCTTTTTAATAGGAGATTGATATCGATGCAGTCGCAAGGGAAGGGGAGATAATGTGCATGGCTGTTTCTGAACACGTAGAAAATGCTGGGGTTCACTCAGGCGACGCTACGTTGGTCACACCTCCACAAGACTTGAATCAAGAAACCTTAGCTAAGATAAAATCGATTGTGACAGCCATTGCCAAGTCACTGCAAGTGTCTGGACCTCTGAATAATCTCATCATCATTCGATTTTTTTTCTAAATAGGACAATGAGTTGAAGGTTATTGAATGCAACTTGCGTGTCTCCCGATCCTTTCCATTTGTGTCAAAAACTTTGGACTATGATTTTATAGCAGTGGCCACAAAAGTGATTATAGGGGAGGCAGTTGAGCCGGTAGACATTATGCGAGGATGTGGTCGGGTTGGAGTGAAAGTCCCGCAGTTCTCTTTCTCCCGATTGGCAGGTAAATTACCAAAGGAAGCCTCTTTTCTATCTATTTCTGGACATTCATTCTTATGTATGTCTTGTGTGTGCAGGTGCTGATGTTATGCTTGGCGTGGAAATGGCTTCAACTGGAGAAGTGGCTTGCTTTGGAGAAAATCGTTATGAAGCCTATCTTAAAGCAATGATTAGCACCGGGTTCCAAATCCCTCAACGCTCAATTTTATTATCTATTGGAACATACAAGGTACTTTTACATTATGTCATTACACACTACGATGTATGTATTCTAAAAGCCTACTCTTTTAAACAATTAGCACAAAGCGGAGTTCCTATCTAGCGTTCGAACTTTGCA
>JAQIWU010002993.1:0-10642 GCA_034696445.1 Isotomiella minor
GCTGGGTACAGCTTGACGTAATTTACGTCGTTAAAAGACACCGTTTTTTGTGTCACGTCCTTACCTGAGAATTGTATCAATAATAATGATAGAAACATTGTCAACTTACCCCCAATGGTGAAAAGCCCTACCGTGTTCATTTGTATCCCGTCTTGTTGCGGATTGTACGTACCATACATAATAGCTTTCTCTAATAAGGATGAAACCGTCATTTTATGATCCAGTTATATGTGATAAGGTTACCTTTGTTAGGTGGTTTCTGCAGCCACACAATTTGGGTTGCCCGCGGCTTGTACTTTGGCGCATCTTCTTCCTTTTTACATACCGCCTGTCCAACAGAAATAAAAATTAATAAAATATGAAAAATAAAATATGAAAAATGGTCACACCGTAAATTCAACAAAGTCGTTGGGTCCGACCGGTTTTCCAATGTGGAAATTGAATTCGCTTATTCTCAACGAGGCAATTATGAAGGTCGGAACTTTCACAGCGGTAACACCCGGTCCAGGCGCAGGTGCAAATCGCATTCCTTCATCGCCCCAAGCTGCCGATTTCTCTAACATGGCTTCGCCGTGACAAATAAAATGTTTGAAATACATTTCACATTCACCTATAAAGCTACAAATGAATCACATTGAAATTACTTCTACAGAAAAAAGTCATTTGTCATTAGTCCTACAGTTCTGCAGAAACAGGGTACCATTAATGTACAAGGTTTCCCCTGCCCTTGCCTCAGCAATTAGTACTCTCAAGGTGCGCATTTCTACTAATCCGACTTCCCCCTATGAGCAATGTTCCTAAACAGAAGAGAGAAAGTAGAATGAAGAGGCAAGAAGGGAACTTTGAAAGCAAGGTGCAACACATCGATTTCAATGAATCCGTTTTTGTCCTTCCCACCTAGCAACATGTGAAAGAGCTTACTTAGATGTTTCCTGTATTCACTTGTGGTACCAATTACATCCTGTCAAACCGAACAGTCGATGTTATGACATTTTTTGGGGTGACCATACATATCTAATATTGTAGTCGATTTGCTGATAATTGTTTCGAATTGGTAGACCATGAACAAATTGACTTGAGACTAAAACTTAATCGTTGCATCAAAAATGAATGATCTTATTTCTACATACGAGTATTAGGGTTTGTTGAGCATAGAAAAGCTTTTCCAAAGACAAAGGTTTTCCATACGTCCATTTCCATGTTTCCATTTATTGTTACCTAAAACTATATGGGCTCTTCAAGTTGTGGTGATAATTGTAATGGGCAAAGGTCTAGTCTTAAGATATAATATGGAACAAACCTACAAATTCTATGTCATGCATGAAATGCTTTTGGAACCTTTCACAGTAAGTATCTCGCGCTATTTGTTTTCCTATTTCTCGCGCTCAAGTCTTTAAATTGAAACAATAAAACCCTTTCGTTGCTATTGCTAACTGAAGTGTGAAATACGTGGGATTTATTTCAGTCTTTCCGGAGTTTCGAATTTCTTCAACTTCTTGTCAATTTTCATGTATTACTGAATAGGTATCCTCAGATTTTTATATACACGCTTTACTTTTGTGCGACATGCCTGACTCAGATGATGACTCGAGCAGTGGGGACTCTGATGATTATGACGACTACGGGTATTACATTGGAAAGCCAAAAGTCAAAGAACCAGAAAAAAGTGTGACCCTCTCTCTTACACGCACCCAAAATGAAGCCATAAGTCAATCTGCTTTTAATTATTTAATCCCAAAGCCGCCAGCGATGGTACTTGCAAGTCTAGCAGCGATGACGATGTCAGTCTTGCTCTACTCCTGAAGAAAAAGAAGGATGAGAAGAAAGCTGAACCAGTGGAACCTGTAGAGGTGGAACCAGTTGAGCTTGGAAGTTCCGACTACCTCTCGGATGAAACGGTGGTGGAGCCTAGGTTCAGGTACAAGGGGTCTGAGGATGACTTTGAAGAGTCTGACGAGGAGTCCAGGCATCGTAGAAGGTACATGATTGGACGCAAGCACTCATTCCTGCGCCTCAAAAATCCACGTCTCAGAGACGCTTTGAAACCAGCCTGGGGTGGGTAAAGAAGAAAGTCGTATGACGACAAGCCTTCATTGTCCGTATTTATCTTTTAGTTGACGACGGAAGCGCGGAGAAAGCGAGAAAGGCACATCATAAAGGCTTGAATTTATTGAGGGACAACTACAAAGACCGTTGCAAGGAAGGGGGCTTTGCTCCCAATGCCACATTTCTGAAGAGTCTGGGCAAGTCGATATTGGACCTCTCAGTAAGCAGATGAGGGTGGCTTCACAAGATAATTAATGCCTTACGTGATGCATTCCAGAATCAGGGGCTTCCTGAGAGAGAGATCGAAGCCATTTGCCTCGCCCTTTGTGAGGACAAGCATTGTGAAATATGTCGTCTGAGTGGGAACTCTTGCGGAATTCTGGGGGGTCTAGCGATTGCCAAAATGATAAAGGAAAATTACATGATAGAAGAGCTCGCTCTTTCAAATGCAGAGTGAGTCTTCAGGAGCGAATCTCAATATTGTGGAATGAAACTGTGAATCACGTCTTTTCCTTACTCACAGGATCCTTGAGTCCCTTGAAGAGATATGTGAAGCCATAAGTGGCAACTCCAGCATTGCTGTTTTGGATCTTTCAAAGGCATGTAGATATGTTCATAGATTAGATGAGACATGTTGCTGTTTTTTTCTTGTTGTTGCAGAATGAGTTAATTGATCAAGACATGTACCCCATTAGCCTCATGCTAGCCGAGTCCCATTCCATAAAGGAGCTCAATTTGTCCTACAACGAAATAAAAGATGGGGGTCTGGGTCACTTGGGCAAAGCGTTGGAAGAGAACATAGCTATCATGCAGATAGACTTGTCCGCAAACAGGATCAAGGGAGGAAACAGTGAGTGTCTCACCATGCCCCAATATTGGAATTAGACATTACTGGTCGATTTTTTTCATCTCAGGGGCCTTCAAGTTCTTTAAGTCCGTTGCTGCACATCCTGCCCTTAGGGAGCTGTACTTTCGACACAACCTCATTCGGAATCAAGGGGCAGGGGGATTTTCCAGGATTCTTTGGAAGAACGACAGAATCCAAATCCTTGATCTCTCTTGCAACGTGTAAGAGTCGAGTATTCCAATGCAAAAAAAGTTTACAGTCAACTTCACCTTGCATGTATCCGTAGAATGGAAGAACCCAGTGGGGGTATCATAGGACGTGGTCTTGCCACAGGGAAACGACGAGACTTGGAAAATCTTAATTTGGAAAGTCAATGGTGGCATCAGCAGGCGGCGGCTGCAGCACTCCGACCTTTGGGAAATCGGAAAAATGACATGCCCCTCGAAGTGATTGACTTTGGATGGATGCTGGATGTTCACAAGGCTTTCCTCGGCGTAAGAAGAAAATCTCAAGCTTGTTTAGGTCTTATGTACATTTAAGAATTGGTTCTATAGGCTAAGGAAAGGGCACTCAAGATTCACCCAGACTTAAAAATAATTCATGGGCAACCCTACGGTATGGTGAAGGCGAAGAAGACAGAGAAAAAACCTCAGGTCATCCGTCGTGCTCAGATTGTTTGCGAAAACTTTGAAACCCCCCTTTTGTAAGTCCCCACATGACACACACCCCTCAGAAGTTTCTTGAAAAATACCCTTCATGCCTCTATAGGATGCTGATGGACGAGTTGGCCAAGGAGCCTCCCACCATTCCCCCAACAGCCTTCCGAAAATTCATAAAGCAATGCAACTTGTACAAGGATAAGACGCTCACGGAGGCCTTTGAAGGCGTGTTCAAGACTCGGAACGGAGACGTGAATGCGACTGCCATTTTGGAAGCTTTTGATAAAGAGTACCCAGGGGTTCGGCAACCCTACGTCCCTCCGGAAGAAGGGCCCCCTGAGGAAAAGAAGAAGAAGGAGAAGAAGAAAAAGGGGAAGAAAGGGGGAAAGGGAAAGGGAGGGAAAGGGAGCAAGGGCAAAGGAAAAGGAAAAGGAAAGGGCAAAGGCAAGGAAGAGGGTGGAGAAGGTGAGGCCAAGCCCGAGGGTGAAGGTGGAGGTGAGGCTAAGGTTGGTGGTGAGGGAGAGGACAAAGTTGAAGGCGAAGAAAAGAAGGACAAGGACAAAGCTGAGGGAGATGGAGAAGGTGAAGGCGAGGGGGAAGGTGAGACAAAGAAGCCCAAAGGAAAGAAAGGGAAGGGAGGAGGAGGGACAAAGAAGAAGAAGAAGTAGTCGCTTATCATCGTTTTTATCAACAAAATGTCCTTCATTCCTCATGGTATGACTGTAAAAAAATTCTAAAGTCTGAGAATAAAGCATCCTTGCAACAAAGAGCACGTGCATTGAGATCGATCCACGTTACATTCAATTGCATGCAGTGCAGCAGCTGTTTATTGGTTCGAGTTCTTCGCATTAGAGAAAGCCTTTTTTGTAACAAATTAATTAATTTTTTGTACGTTGTGTGTGTGGGGGGATGTGGATATTTGGCTACGGAAGTTTGGTCTGGAAGGTAGACTTTCCCTTTTCCCAGAAGGTGGTGGGATACATTAAGGGCTATGATCGGAGGTTTTGGCAAGCGAGCATTGATCACAGAGGCGTCCCTGAAAAGGTATCAATTTTCGCGTCTTCGACCGTTTTGCTTGTTGATCATTCAAAATCCTTTCAATTGACTATTTCAGCCGGGGAGAGTCGTCACCCTTGTTCCTTCACAAGATCCAGAGGTAAAAGACTTATCTATAGACCTTCGTTGATAACTTAGTCATATCGATATAAGGCTTTCTCCTTACATCAATCCAAAAGCACCTTACCTAAATAATTTAATTGTGATTAGGCCCGTGTGTGGGGGATAGCGTACGAAATAGAGGACAGAGACACGGACACCATTGCCTCGATAAACCATCGAGAGCGACGATTTGTTCAGATTAGTCTTCCATTTTTCCCAAACCCGACAGACAGACAGTTGACGACGACGACGACTTCCGACGACGTAGGGTTAGTACATGAGTCTTTCCCCGTCTCCGTCTACGTAGGACCGGAGAAAGGGCCCTTATTCCTAGGAGCCGCAAGCATAGGAGACATCGCGGTTCAAGTCTCCACTAGCTCCGGCCCCTCCGGCCCTAATGCAGAGTATGTCTTTCTGCTGGCTCAGTTCATGAGGGAACAGGTCCCTGGGGTGATTGACGAGCATTTGTTCGGCATTGAGACGGAGTTGTTGACGATTCAGGAAAAGAAAAAGAGTAGGGCACCTACATCCAAGCTTTTATGATTTGTATGACTTATATTTTTATTTGCAGGTGAAGGTATGGGGAGCAGCCTACAAAATCCACGACTCTGACATCCCAACCGTCCTTCAGCACTTGGACCATCGAGAGGTGATGGGGTATGAGAAGGTCCCTGTGTCCTTCTACCCAAAGACGAACGAGCCTACCATAATAATAACTCCCTCCTCCTTCACCGTCACAATGTACTACGGATCCTCCGACAACGAACACTACCTCGGCCCAGCCCCTCTGGAAGTCATGTCAAGACAGATTTACGAATCCTCCGGACCAAGTGGGAGGAACAAGGACTACCTCTACAACCTCACCCAAGCCCTCCGAGACCTGGGTCAAGAGGATGCCCTGGACTCCCATCTGACCGAGTTGGAGTCCGCCGTCCGATCCCTCGAGGAGGATACGAGTTAATAAATTACAAAAGGCTTATCTTCTGTGATACTAAAAACTTTCCATGCAATAAAAGCGTCTCAAAAAAAAGAGGCAAGGTGAGACATCAATTCATTTGTGCTGGCCCAGGGAAAGACAAACATGGAAAACCCTGGACCATTGCCTCGCTTCACATACGAGAGCACACCTGAAAGTTGCAAGGAGGCAGGCAGCAGGAGAGCAGAGAGGAAACTGCGTTGCAGTCAAACTTTTTTTAAAATTTTTAATGTCAATCGTCCAAAGAAAGTGACTCCTTCCTGGCTGCTGTGGAAGTGGAGAAGAGGAGCCTTCGAATAGTATATTTTCCTTTATTTGAGAGAATCATTGTCAACTTTACTTTGACCTCGCTGCCAATTTATAACTTTAATTAATTAATTATCAACAAAAAAGTCCGGCTCTCCTTCTTCGTCGGTCTATTTCTTTGCCAAAAAAGAAACATCGTCATCCTCATCGGCCATTTCGTCAGAAAGTCGCTGCACGTCATCTGACACGGATTTTTTACTTGATGGAGAGGTACGTCTTTTTTGATTGTCATCATTTTTTTTTGTACGGTTTCTCTCTCTTGTCACTTTTGAAATGACAAATGATTCATAGAAGCATTCATTAGCATAGGACTCTCTGGTCTGGACTACATTTATTTGTAGAAGAAGAAGAACTGACATGAAATTGAGGATGGATCTGGGTCATGATCGCTAAAATGTAAAACAGCAGCATGACTTACTTCTGTTCTGTTCTGTCGTAATAATGATTCCAATCCACCGCAATTGCAATTAAATGCTACTACTGACTGACTGACTGACTGACTCCTACTTTTGATAGCTCTCAGCAATGTAATGTCTATCTTCAAACACAAGTATCATCATCGTCGTCATCGTCGTCGTACTGTCGTGGCATGAAATGGCGTGTGTGTTTGTGTGATTTGATTAATGTCCAGCAAACAGCACAGTTTAGTTTTTATTTAGTTTTATTTAGGGGTGTGCTGCTGCTTGGAAGAAATAGAAAATAAGCTATTGCAGTCTCTTTAGCTCACATATTTAGCTTGAAAGTAGACTTGGGATTTTTGGGTGGCTTTTGATTTATAGGATCTTTAAAAAACTGACTATTATCAATGGAAGGAAGGAAAAAGTTGGGATTATTATCATAGATAGTTTAGTTTTTATGTAATTAATAATTGAAAGTGTGTGGGTCGTTTTAAAAAAAACATAACGCCAGGATGCTAATCTGGACTGGGTGATCTCTCTGCTGAGCTGCTGTTTGTTACAAGAGTACAAGTCAACAAGTAATAATTACTTCATTTACTACCAGTTTATTTTTTAGCTATTATAGCTTTTAGCTTTATATAGCATCTCCCCTAATTGGCCTCGAGGAGAAGAGAACGAACGAACCTCTTTTTCATTTTCTTCTCTGAAGGTCAGAAGAGATATATACACGTCCCTCCGAGCGTCCACTATTTATTATGTAACAATAAAAGGCTATTCTTATCATTATCATCATCATCAGTCTGGTAAGAACGTAGGGAAGGAAGACACTTAAAAGATTGAGGGTCCAAAGAGAGGAAAAGGGAACTGCACACACGCACGCACGTGAGAAAATATAAAAGGTCAACCTTTACCTAGGCCATTATTTCGATTGCAGATACAGATATTGCGCAAACAAGTCAAGTTAATATGATTAGCAGAGAGAAGGGACAGTGGCTGGCGGTAGCAGACTATTATTAGACAAGTCTATTTTTCCTCCGTGATCAATTATACGAATTGCTCTGGATGAAATGTCCAAAAGCATTATGAAGCATATGCATGTCGAAGAGATGAGGTCCTCGACGTTCGTCGTCTTCATTTTCCTTTTGTCCAGCACGAAAGGAAGGTTGGTTCTTATGTACTTTACCCATGATTTGATTTGATTGCCTCCAACGATTACCATAATGTAGTTTAGTCAGACTTAGAGTAGGTCTGGGGGACAATATCTACGAACGGGATGTGATATAGGGACAGGATGTGCATTTTTGGTTTTGGAAGTGGGATATAGATAGATAACGAAGATAAGGAGAGGTATATCATCAACCCGACGATGACAATGTTTCAGTCGATATGATGATAAGTTTTATAAGTTAGGTAGTTGGTTTGGTAGGACTGTGTTAGTGGGGCAGTTTGTTTTACACGCTTTACACGCTTTACAATAGGGAATATGAATTACGTTGAATTCAAGCAAAGAAGTTCGTCTGAATGAAAGTGGTTTAGATATTTTTTACTTTTACTGGGTAGGGGACATTTGAGCTGACGATTTGGGGACAAAAGTTCTGCGACTTTTATTGTAAAATCGACAGACAGTGGTTGAAAGTTATACAAGTTGCATATGAATATCGAGTCAAGAAGTTCTATGGCGTGATGACGCCGCCTGGACGCGTGTTCAACTAATTTCAGGAACCGAATCCATCCACTCTCTCCATTCTTTTTAGACGTGGATAATATATGTATAAAACAATGGTCATTAGGGTTTATCAAACGACCTGTTCTGAACCCCAACTGACTCAGCACAAATGAATGTGAGTCGTGTGTGTGAAGCATTGTACATAGATAAGAATATTTTATGCATTATGCCAAAGTGAAGTACGCACAAGTCAAGTTTGCTTGCTATCATCAACATCATCGGTGACAATCATATCATACGTGTTACTTTTACATCGTCATCATCATCCATCACCCTACAGTATTTTATTTTCTTCTTGTGTGGATGTTTTGGGTGGAAATTCATAAACATTTGTGTAGAACAATAGAAGAATTGAATGCATGGGGTATGTATGAATCAAATCAAATCTGGGTCAACTTCAACGTCATTAGTTTTGAAACTGTCTGTCTAAAAGCTGCCTTTCTTTTTACAGTTTCCAAGGGCTCACATTGACGTCGTCGTCGTCGTCCACCATCCTGGATTGAATTGAATTGAATTGACGAGCTTTTTGGTGAATTGGAGGAGGCTTACACGATTAGAGTTCAAAAAAAGAGAAGAATACTCACACGAAGAACGAGGGCTGAGCTGAGAGCACGCCGTGCGTACAATAGTAGATAATAAACCACTGAATAACATATTTAGAAGAAGAAGAGAAGAAGATGGGACAAACGCTTTCGGAGCCGGTGACGACAAAAGGTGGGTACTAGTTAATTGATTAATTATAGAGTTAGATAAGTGATCCAACCTCCAAAAAAGGCGGCAGGATGACGCAAATTTCTCCAGATTGCGGTCTGTAAAACTTAATTGTGGCTATTAAATGTTAGTACACGAGATTGTGACTGAGGGACAGATAAGCAGTAGGGTTAGGGAAAGGGTAGAGCATATGCTTGGCAGGAATAACCACAGGTCGTCGTGTACTTCTTTAGTGGTCAAATCATAGTTGCTTTATAAGTCAAGTGTCTTTCTAATATGGAGGTGGATGGGATTAAACGTGAGGGTGGGATACTTAGGCGCTTGAAGGCATGTTTCGTTCCAAAAAAGTCTCGCTGGAAGAAAGTGTTGAGACGCATTAGTACGTCGATAAGTTTTGTCAAGTTTGTTGTCTAATTTGTGGGAAGAGGTTTGATTGACTGGATTCTCTATTCTTTTTGTTTTTGCAGATTCGTCCTGCGTTCAGAACGCCATATACAAAGTGGGTGCTAGTTGCATGCAGGGTTGGAGAGTGTCCATGGAGGATTGGCACACCCACATTCTCTCTTTACCTGACGATCCTGAAGCCGCATTTTTTGCCGTGTATGATGGCCATGGAGGTTCGTTCGTTTTTGTTTTTTTTTGGGTTTTGCAATAGTTCAAAGTCCAATGCAAAGTTAAATAATAATATATTCAAGATTGCGTAATTTTTGTTTTATTACAACAGGGCCCAAAGTTGCTCAACATGCCGGTCATCACCTCCATCGCTACGTCCTTCAACGAGATGAGTATCGACAAGGAGACATCATCACTGCTTTGAGAGAGGGATTCTTGGAATTCGATGAAGCTATGCAGAAGGATGAGCAGATGCGAGATGAGTTGGCCGGAACGACGGCAATAACGGTTCTGGTCAAAGGCAATCAGTTGTACTGTGCAAATGTTGGGGATTCCAGAGCCGTGGCATGTGTCAAAGGTGTTTGCGAGGCGTTGTCCCTCGATCACAAACCAAGTAATGAAGAAGAGAATTCACGTATTTGTAAAGCCGGTGGCTGGGTAAGAAAATGAAACATTTTTAGCCATCCCTCCGTTTCAATTATTTCAAAGGGCGTTTTTTTATTTTATTTTGTAGGTAGAGTACAACAGAGTCAATGGGAACTTAGCTCTATCTCGAGCGTTGGGAGATTTCGTTTTCAAACGTAACGCCAACATGAAAGCTGAAGAACAAATGGTCATCGCACTTCCAGACGTCGTGACGCGACCTTTGAATGAAGACTGGGAATTTGTAGTCCTTGCATGTGATGGAATATGGGACGTTTTAACAAATGAAGAAGTCGTTGAATTTGTCCGACGAAGAATCGGTTTAGGATTAGAACCAGAAGCTATTTGCGAAGAAATGATGAGTACTTGCTTAGGTATTACAACAATTATCATATCGTCATATTTATTCAGTTAACTCAACTGTTTTTTTTGTAAATGATAAAACAGCTCCAGATTGTCAAATGGGGGGACTGGGTTGTGACAATATGACTGTAGTCATTGTCTGCTTTCTGAATGGGAAGAGCTACACTGAATATTGTGCCCAAGTCGCAAGTTCCATGTTACCGACTGCCTTGACCAACGCCGCGTCTCAGAACATCGGGACAAGTGATGGGGAGTTTGAAGACGCACAAGAGGCAACGTCCAACTCCTCAGAAGAGGACAATGAAAACGTTGTCGACGGTGTGGTTGAGGAAGACGAGGGGGATATCGAACATTTTCTCTCAACGCCAGACCCATCTTCACAGACGTCTGATGGAAATAAGGAATAAAAAAAAGTCA
>JAQIWU010002994.1:0-10639 GCA_034696445.1 Isotomiella minor
CTCAAAAAATGTCAGTGTCTGTGATGATGATGTTTTCTTCTGTTTGAGCACCTGTCGTTATCTGAATTCAAATAATTTTTTATCTATGCTCTGCAACTTGTACAAAAGGTGGTTAACATTTTTGTTAAGTGCATAATCTTTTCCATCATTCATTCTCGTTTTTATCGCACCTTTTGCATGACAACTTCTTCTTCTAGCGATTGTTTGCTAACGGATGAAGATTTTTTCGAGGAATTATTTGGACATATAAAGAGTTTCATATGTCGAAGAAATTATGGTGGTGCAAAATTTTATTTTACAGCGAAAACTTTTTAATGGTTATGATTATTATACAAGATAAACTCTTAGCTCCTGGGTAGATCCTTAGATACATCATCGTTTTCTAACGTCAGAGAAGACATCACATAAAAGCATGTGTGTACATAATGGGTAAATGTTTGTTTGTGTGATTACTACTTGATCTGTCAAAAATGTAGCGGAATATAATGCAAACATACTTAGCATTTTTGTTCATATTCACACAGGTACAGAGCCGTATACCCTCTACTTCGGAGTGAAGTTCTATGCCGCAGACCCTTGCAAATTGCTCGAGGAGATAACTCGGTAAGACATTTTCTTGTTAAACAAAGTGCTATAGTCAAAATTATGACCAAGAAAAGAAGAGAGTCTCAGTTCACTACAATTATGACTTGTACATATAATTTACATTTTTTGATTCCGACGTAGACACTTTATAGTTGTCTCTGACATCTTGCTTTTGACACACAATTTCCTCCTCACATATGGAAGCTCAATCAATTATAGGTAGGCCTCCTAAATGGGAAAGGAAGCCTCTTCTTCCTCATGTCATTTATACTTGTCACTTTAGAGAGAGGAGTCATTTAATAGTATTCATTCATTTAAATTTAAATTGCTGACTGACAAACTGTACGGTCTGCATTCCGGAGAAGATTTCTATAATGGAAATATGATATTTTGCTTTGCACGATAAACAATAAACTGCACGCCATAAAGGTTAGAGACACAGAAGATCATATCATCATCATCAACAACAAAAAAGTAAGAGTAATTATGTCCGAAAAATAGATAGCCTCCTCACCAAACAAAACACCAAAGGTGTTCTCTTAGCAAAAAAGTTCATTGAATTCTCCTAGCTTTTAACCAAATTGTGAGCTAATTGCTTGTGAAAGGTTGTTCACTGCCGTGCCAACCCAACAATAAGCAACTTGAGACTTTTTTTGCTAGTCAACTAAAACAAAACAACTTCACGCAAAAACGTAATGGCAAAGATGAGTTTCATGGCTAAGGATTGATGATATGCTTTTCTTCTTAAATTTTCAACTTTTGGAACCTTGTGACTTCTGTTTATCTTTATGTCCCTGACTGAGTTAATTTATATCTCTGAAAAAGGATAGGTTCCATTTAATTTACTCATCAGAAGATTATTTGCTTCAAAACTAGAAACAAGCAATTACTTTTTTGCAGAAAAGTGACGAGATGGAAAGAGTGCAAATCCTGTAACATCGTTACTTTGCTCCTTTTTTGCGGTCTCTGTGCAAGATTCATTAATTCCCTCATTCTTTTACTTTTACGCAAGAGCCAAGAGTCAGTTTGTCATTCTCTTTGTTCTTATTTGGTTAAAAATATTGACGTGTCAGTCAGCCTTATAGTCAAAAGTGCTATGAAATGAAATCCTCGGTAGGTGGATTACAAAGCGAGAGAGAGAGGGTTATTGCTTGATTAAGTTGATGATTTGAAGAAATGACCTAATTGAAGTAATTCATGCTTAATTAACACAGCCTTTTACACACAATGTCTTCATTTGCTGCTTTACAGGTACCAATTCTATCTTCAAATCAAGCAGGACATTTTACAGGGTCGGCTACCAGTCCCATTTGATCTGGCTGCGGAACTCTGTGGCTATGCTGTTCAGTGTAAGTATCAAACCAAAATTATTATATGAGGACAATAATGAGAATGGTGCATTTTGAAATTCTAATAAGGGCAGCACCAACCTTTATCAAAAAGTGCCCATACGTCGCATGAATGAATGAAATAAGCAAAAAAGGCAGGAGGATAGATAGACTCATCTTAAAACTTAATGTCTTAGACCACCTGTTGAGGCTTTCTTCATTATGACGAAAATGTCTTGGCCAAAACTGAAAAATTAGTGAAATTAGCCTTATTGTTCGTGAATAATGAGAAGCAGGGATCTTTCTCCCACAAAAAAAACTGCAAAGATCTTGGACTCAATTTTGACATTGTCGCGTAACATTGTATGCATTTTGCATTTTATTATTATAGACTTGGCTTTGTCGCTTCGGCACGAGACTGAGTATAGATCTTTGATTGAGCAATTTAACATTCCTTAAAAAAGTATATTAAAAGCCATAAAAAAAAGGTGGACACGAGTGTCTAAACAAGGCTAGGTCAGTATATCACATTACACATTGGATGCTTTAACAATGCTTTTTCGTAAACTTTCGTGCATGAATGGGGCGTGGATTTGGTTGACTACTTTATGCGTCTTTTAATTGATTTTTCATAAGAAGAATTGCCAAAATTAGTCCACTCCACTAGTGATGCAGAACCTTCTGTACACAGCGACATTTATTGGGCGTTCACAATGTCAATAGAAATGAAAATCGTGACAAGTTAGCCGTGTCCCATCGTAAAAAAACAAAACTATCTGAATTTTTATTGCATTTATGAGTTAATTACTTATATGTAAAGTCTGATGATGAAATACAAAGATTCGTCATCAAATTTGCAACTACTGACGCAGTAAAGTTCAAATTGCTGTGACTTAGAAGGTCCCAAAAATGGTCTGTTTTTTTCTCAACAAACGACATGATATGGTCCGTTGGCTTTGTTTCTGGTGCACCTTACCTTTTACACAATTATAAACGTTCAGGGGTAAAACTATAAAACTGCATGAAATTCCTCATTATTCGGACCATTATTCATCCATGCATTGTCAGACATGTAAAGCAAAACTTGTGCATATTAGGTTGAGAAATGTACGAAACAGTTTGATATAAAAATTGCATGCGCTTCATACATAGACATTTTATTTTATAGACTGAGAAAATCATCCGATGATAATTTAATGTGTCACGATTATGTTTCACATCCCTCCATGAAACAATGAAATGAGACAAGCACCTTCTCTCTCAGCTCAGCTAGATTATTATGTCTAATAATATGTGCTCATGCTTGTCATGTTATTTGGTTTCTTTGTTGCCCTTCCCAGTTTTCAAAAGTGATCTCTGATCACGAGTTACCACTTGAGCCGATGTTTTGTTAACAAAAAAAATTGGACCAATCCATGTGGGCACATGTCATAATCTTTTTTATGTAATTTTTTTTATATGATTTCACAATATTTGCAAATGGTTTGAAAAGAAAAATGCCCTATTGTGTGTGTGTTTGACGTATATAAATTCGTGCGTTTTGAGAACATGGGTGGTTAATTATGTAACAATTTTCTATTTTATAGCGGAACTTGGGGACTATGATCCAAGAAGACATTGTACAGGATACATTTCAGAATTTCGATTCGTTTCAAATCAATCCCCGGATTTGGAAGGACGCATCACTGAACTTCATAAAAGCTTTGGGTAAGTCTTCTACTCGTATTTTATCCGTTCCATCATCATGACTTCTTTTTTAATTACCTTCCAAACTACTTTTCCATTCCGTTATCTTCATCCGACTTTTGACTTTGACTTTGTACCACACAGGTAGCATCACGCATTATTTATCATCATCAGACAGAATGAAGACAATTCAATCCTACAAAACCTTCTTTCTTAAGGAAAGACAGTTAATTTAATGCACGAAGTCATCCACTGTCCCTCCTCCCTTCCTCTCTCAATCTGTCACTCACAAAGACTAATTAATTCAATGTTTTTATTTACAGGGGTCAAGTACCCGCCGTGGCGGAGTTGAACTACTTGGAAAAAGTAAAATGGCTTGAGATGTATGGAGTGGATTTACATCCAGTCTTGGTGAGTCATTAAAGTTTTCTTGTGTTGTTATGCAAATGAAATCATCAATCAGAGATGCGATATCGATCCTCAAGCTTCAATTTTTTTGGTCTGTCTCTGTCTGATCGTGATTTACTCATCCGCAACTTTATGATAGGTGACCAAACCCTTATGCTTCCACACGTGCTAATCGTCAGGTCGTTTCATACTCCCCACGCCTCATTGCATTTAATGTCTGTGTAAAAAGAAGTGAACTGGAACAATATAGTTTTGAGGAAATGGATATTGTTGTAGCAAAAATCAACTCCGAAACTAAGTATTCTTTTACGCCCTTCAGATTTCAGATTGCTTCCTTGTCTGTCTTCTCAGTTTTTCAGGGGATAATTAAGCTGTACTTTATGAGAGATCAGGGCTAACTAAGTAAGTAGGCATATTCCAAATCAGAAGCAGAACTGCAGTCGTAAATAAAAAGCTACGTTAGTTAGTCAAAAAGTATGCATGTGGGTTGATAGACTTGTATCTCTTTAAAGATTTTTTTATGGGATTCATTGAGAGGTCCTCCTACTATCTCTTAAATTCAACACCTTTAAATTGCTGTTAGTCATAAAGTTTGTTGTATATGTATGTTTTCCATTTTTGTCTGCAAGTTCTTTGAAGTCTCTAATTATCTATTTATCTTAATGCATTTCCAATTCCATCTTAAATGAGTGACTTTTTATTACCGTAACATATATTATTGGAAGTCCTAAAATGCGAGATAAGCAAGATAATATTTGGTGTTGAAAAAGTCATTCGAATGCCTCTGTAATTGGACCGACTTAAACTTCCTTCGCTCATTCACCTTGATCTAATCATTAATTATTGAGCGATTATTTTTCTCTAAGAACATAAAAGCCTTTGTAGAATTTGATTACACCGAGCAAAAAGGTAGACACGGTCGCACATACTTCCCTGTGGCTTTTGGTTGCTTAACTTAACCTTATTCTTCTACTGATTGCATACACATCGACATCACCTCATCTCATCTCTCTTAATTACTGGTCAAGGGGGTCATAAACCAACAACTTATAGACAGTTCAATAATTGATGCCCGACATGACGTTCGACACATTCATTCCCAATGCAGAGGAGATAACAATTATGAAATAAATAATAAAATTAATTGTGCTATATAGATTAAAAGGTTTGACTTCTTGATTGATGGACAAATAGTCTTACTATTGCGTGGGTTGTGTAGATTGAGTGCATGTTACTTTTGTTGTATATGTCAACGCATTTTACACTGTTATTAAAATCATGGAAAATCTAAAGTGTAAGAGAATTAATGTCACAAAGTAAAGTACAAAAAAGACAGCCCTAAGTGATCTCCACCCTCATTTATATCCCTTCCTTCTTCTCGACTTATCACACTATCGTTTTATCGCTCGTTTGCTAAAAATTATACGCTTTTGGTTGTAAAGTTCAGGGTTGAATAAGTTGAGAATATGTAATTCAAAAGTCATTGTCACCTTGTATCACCACACCACATCCCCCACGTAAAATTATGAGGGGAGGTAGCTTTTTTTGAGATTCTGATGAAAGACTGGATTGAGGTTGAATTATCTAAGGACTATGATTAGAGGAGGAATGGCATCATGGCCTCGATATCAAGAGTTTTGTTCTTGGATAAAAAAGCAGTTGAAAGGATGCTATATAATCCATTATCAGTAATAATATGGTTGGGTTGTTCCTGGAGTGTTTATGTGGTTGAAAGAATTACTGGTGGTGAAATAAATAAATGGAGTGAAAGAAATAAGAGAAATAATTTCATCCTCTTCCAAGTCCAAAGCCGTAAAAGGGAAGAAGAAGGATTCCTTTAAGACTTGAGATTGGATTGGGAATTTAAAAAAACTGAAATCAGACTCCACATCTCTCATCGTCCACCTTTTATTGTAGATATGATATTATGATACCGTTTGTAGTTTGTGGCCATGGGTCAAAAGGCCAAGAAGAAATCTAAAAAGTCTGGACTCTGGACTGGATGTAGGAACGAGAGAGAGAACGACCCCTTAGGGGAAACTGAGAAAAACTGATTCAAAACTTTCTTCTGCATTCTTCTACTGTCCATTTTGTACTTGCATCAATTTTGTAGAGCTAGAAAAATCTATTTCATTATACAACAAGCGAAATGAAACAAGCACCATCAACAACCCACTTTTCAAAAACAGTGTTCATCAAACCGAGAGTTGTGTCCACATTTTTCTTGTAATTGTAATTAGAAATGCATTGATTTCTTAAATGTTTATGTATGTCTCGCTGTCAGCACCGAAGAATGAAGGAAATTATCTTTGTTCATCCTCCCTCTCTGCATTTGATATCTAACCTACTTTTTCTTAAGATAACGCCTTCCCGTATCCTACTATTTTGGATATAATAATCTAATTGTATTCCATTGTGTTTTGTTTCATTCACAGGGTGAAGATCATGTTGATTATTTTCTTGGACTCACACCTTCAGGAATCATTGTTCTCCGTAATAAAACCAAAGTGGGGAACTACTTTTGGTATGTGGAACAAACATTTTGGAACTGGAGGCCAAATACATTAGAAATTATACTTTTTTTAGGCCAAGGATATCAAAGCTTACCAACAAGGGGAAATATTTCATGATTCGTGTGCGGAACAAGACGGTAAAAAAGCTTCAAAAGCCTAAAAAACTGTAGTCAATTAATTGAATTAAACAATGCAGAATGAAGAGCAGACCTACGGTTTCGAAACCCCATCCCGTGCTGCTTGCAAACACTTGTGGAAGTGTGCTTCCGAGCATCATGCCTTCTTCAAGCTGGTTCAAGTTGCCCCATCATCCTTAACTTCGGGGACTAAGATAAATTCATTAAACTCCCGGTTCCGAGACAGGTACCTGTGCTTATCTTTGCAATGAAGTCATTAGAATGATAAAATAATAATTGTTGTTGTACGTTTTTAGTGGTCGTAGTGAGTCTTCCGTGAGACGAAGGGTTCAGCCTCAATTCGTCCGAACACCCAGCAGAAGATACACTCGGCGTGCAATGGATGGAGGTTCAGCACAGGAAGGTTAGGATAGCATAATTCATAATGACATTGTTATTATCTAACAAACATCCTCCTCTCTCATCCTCTACTTTAAACTGGATGTTACATTTGGAGGGATAAGATTTAGATGAAGCAATTCTCACGCTAAGCTTATAAAAGTCAACTACTTTACTTTTCCCTGACTTGCTTTACCTCACTTCCGTTTAGAAGCAAGTATCTCTAAAACTGAGAGGAAATTCGTCTGAGACCAACGACTTCTTAACTTTCTCATGATATGATATGAGCTTTTTCCTTACGTCAACTTATTCTTTGATTTGATTTGTTGCTGCTATAATCACAGGGTCAGAGAATAAAGAAGATATGAATCCAGATAATATGACTCAACAGCCTCCTTCCACTACTGGGACTGGCGTGAATAAAACTATTTCCGTTCCTCAACCTGTTTCCACGTACGTGCGACCAAAAAGTCATATATTTCATTTTTATGCATGCAAATAAATGCTTGGTTTTTTTTTGTAGGAGTAGCATTTACAGAACAACGAATCGGTCAGACTCACCTAGGAGTGTTCGAAGTGCCCCATGGCCAGCTCCCCACCACCAAGAAAAGACCAATAAGTCTTCTTCCTATTCCATCCCCAGTCCTCGGTCTGTCCGATCTGCTGGGGTGGGTGGGAATTCCAATGCTTCCAGGGAAAGGGAGAGGGATCGGCAGAATGACTATGCGGCAGAGAGGAAAAGGTCTGCAAGTGCTGAGAGTAACAGCTCTGTGGACTCCAGATCCCATAGACGGTATAGACTTTTAGAATGAATGAATGAAGGCCAATGCTCCAATAACAATTTGCTTATTGATGCATAGACACAAACACAGTCGAAGTCGGAAAAATTCCGACAACGAGAGCGAAGTGTCTCGCTCCTCAGGTCGATCTCATCATAGTAAGAGACGTCATAAAAGCTCTGCACGGAGGGATTCAGGGTCCGAGTCTGAAAACTCTCATCGTCACAAACATCGACATCGTCACCGGCACAATAGTGGGAAGTATGAGTTGGTTGACTCGGAGGTCCAGTGGAAGGAAGCTCAGAAGAAGCAAGCAGCAAATGGAGGGGTCCAACAAGCGTCTGTCGTGGTGGCCTCTGCCCTTAAAACTTCCACGGCAAATGTGGTGTCTTCCACCTCAAGGAGGTCTGGTTACATGAACAGTGGGTTGGAAACCGAGTCTGAGGTGTCATACTCGAACAAAAGACGGCATCGGAGGCACAGGTCAAAGTCCCCCAAGGAGAGGCTTCCCGATGAGCTCAAGAAGCACATCGATTTCAACCTCATCGAACCTGTGGGGATGCCAGAAGAGATTCCATATGTGAAAGTTGAGACGAATGCGAGTAAATCTAGCAAAATTCGCTACAATTCAAGTATCAAGAGCAGTCGTTCCTCCGCTTCTTCCAGAACTTTGACGAACGGAGGAGAGTACAACAAGTAAGGGATTCCTTATATAAATGTCTTTAGATTGTAAAGCTAAGTACCATGTTTTCTTTTAGGCCGGTCAAATCTAATAACCCTGGTCTTAAGTGTGAGTTGCCGAGTACAGGGGACAGTCCTCCCCCTCCTTACACCCCTCCTGTCCCTTCATCATCATCAAGTACCAGTATTGTAGTACCTGCGACGATGAAACAAGGAGGGGGGATCGATTCTCTAAGCCAAGTCTCAGTGAATCCGACTTCCTCCTCAATTTGTACCTCTGTAAATACCAAAACGACTAATTACAAGTCGAGGTACGTACGTAAACAATTTTGTCTGCAACAAAGCAAAAAGTTATTTCTTTTTCTACAGCTTTAATGGGCGACAATCTGCACCGTTGCTGAAGCAAGGTTCCAACAGCATTCCAATCAATCATTCTCAAATCAGTGTTCCACCCCCACCCTCCAAAGTGGTGGCGAGTAACATAAAAAAGCAGGGCTTAATGGACCCTCTTCTAACAAACAACGCACAATTGAGTTCTACTGGACGTCAAAGGAACCCCATCATGCTGTACAACTGCGATGATCCAATCCACGATGTCCATCATCCATCCCCATCAGAGTCTCCAGATAGTCAAAAGGTGGACTCCCACCATGAAAATAGTGACTCTGGACTTGGGACTGATCATGGGGCGGAATATTCCAAGTAGGACCCTATAAAAGCTTTGCTAAATAGATGTCTAAATATTGTGGCATTTTGTATGTATAGGAGTGACATGTTTAGCTCAAGTTCAATAGGGTACACCCTCCCCAGGAGGATGCCAAAAGATCATTGCAGTACCAATGATTTTGTTGGTGTGAATCGCGTGAATGCTACAACTGAGAAGGTGGTGCATCCTCCAGAAGCCAGATATTGGAATGGGGAGTCACGGTTCCAACAGAATTGGGTACGTTTTTCTTCAAGAAGTGCTTGTCTATTTTCTTGTAGATAGTATTCTTCTGATATAAGGCTTAATTTGTGTAGACTTGTTGCTGTTGTAAAGCTTAGCTTGAATGCTTTTACTTTTTCCTGTAGCACCTTACCCCAATAGTCCGTAACACACTAATTATTGAGAGTAACCTAAGGACTTACATAGATTTTGAGACACTAACGTCATCTTTAGACGAATTGCATATTGTTGTTGTTTGTAGTGCCCATTAAACCCCAATTATTTAACTTACTAACATCTAAAACCGTGCTATGATCATGTACGATGATAGTCGTCAATGTCTAGATGCAAAAAAATTAGTGTGGTTTCCTTTTGAAATGCAAAAATACAGTTGCTGCACCCTCCAACAAACTATCTCATGTCTCACAACTACGCCAACAACAACGACGGCCGAGCGATGACACTGGACAGACGACCGAGGACGAAAATGGTTGACCCAAAGTTTAGCCAGTTTATGCCTATTGAGAAATTTAAGCAAATCATAGAGATTCCACCCATCCCATCTCACTATACCCCAAAACCCTTTAACTTCCTCCCCCCACTTCCACCTCCCACAATCTCATCATCATTCACTCCTGCCCCCACTTCCAACACCACCGCAGCTTCTTCAACTTCAGGGGCGGAGGGTCTTCTTGCACCGCTTGAAAGGGGATCACGCAGCAGATCTTCTAGTCTAGAAATGATTTTATGTCCACTTGTTACCAGCACCCGAACTCGTTTGTAGTGCATTAAATAGAAGCACTCTTCTATGCACCATGTCGATAAGTGAGTGTTTGTTTTTGTCCTTAGTTTTGATGATTGTGTTGCTTTCTCTTTCTGAATGTCTTAAGTGTGTAAATGTGTGTGTCACTTTCACCATACCCTTTTCACTTCACTTTTACACAATTTTTTGGCCATGTCATGTACATAAGATAATTTAAAGGTGGTGGACATTTTGTTTGCAGATATACTATAACCCTCCTTCCTCTGATTGTGAGTTCGACAACAAGAGCCATTACTTTTCTACTCATCCTTCTTCTTCATCTTCCTGTCAAATATCTAGTTTTTCCACTGTCATCTGAACTCTTCTAAAAATTGTTTGCGGTATGTACAATGTTAATTGTAGGTACACACACAAAAAAAACACTTTTTAGGTTCCCCATATCTCTTCCTTGATCTT
>JAQIWU010002995.1:0-10635 GCA_034696445.1 Isotomiella minor
GTCTCTCATTGTAGCCGGGTCGGGAGGCCCGGCGAAATATTAGTAGCCGGAGGCCACAAATAGAGGAAATACGGTATCTTAGGAAGAAATAGAAGAGGAATTAACGGGATCTTTGATCAGTTTTATTGCTTTAACTTTACAGTATAGAAAAGAACGTATACACACGATTACCATTACTGATCAACTAAACTCAATAAATTTTCACTTGTTAGTCTCGCGAACTATATGCCGCAGTATAAGCTTGGCTTTGGATCTGGGTAATGGCTTCAGTCCGTAGCGTTTCAGTTCTCTCTAAAAAATGAACAAACATAAGATGATTTAGACTTGAGGCTAGTGGAAACTTAGAACGTAATTTGCCAATTCTTACCTTTAAAATAGGAGTGTCGATAGTACTGTAGTCCAACATATTGGGAATCTCGGGTCCTCTTGTATTATCTGTGGGGATTGGTATTGGTGTCCTGGGAGTTTGCTCTTGTGAGAGGGCACGTCTTCTTCCTTGTTTTTTCTTACTTGCGTCTGCTTTTTGTTGCTGTTGCTGGCCCTTGTTATTAGTTTGCCTAAGAATCTTAGTCGTGGTATCGGTGGTTGTGGGTATGGGTATTGGGTGAACTACCGACCTTACTTGAGAAGTCTCAGGTCCTACAAGGACAGAGGGGACATTGAGGAAGCAGGAGTCGCCGTCGCCATCTCCTCCAAAAGGATCGTCAAAAATAGAGAAACTAGGATTTACTTTATTCTGGAAAGAAGAAGGATTGGCATTACTACCAGGATTGGAAGGAGTAGGAGAGAGACCTATGGGTGACATTGTGGGAAGGGGGGATAAACTAAACGCTTGATTACGCGACTGGGGTGTGGTGGAAAACAGTTTTTCATTGACATTAGGTTGTTGTTCACTGTCAATGATGTAGGGAGATGAAAAAGTAAACGACTGTTTCTCAACAATTGGGGATAACACGTCAAGTTTGTGTTTTTTAGTTGCCTGATTATAATCTTGACTGTCCACTCCAGGCTCTCTTTCTAAAAATTCTGCTAACTGTGAGGCGGTGTAAGGTTTCCCAAAGCGTGGTGGAGAAAGGCTTCTGTCTCTCTTGCACCCGTATTGGTTCGAAGACAACTGCGTGATACAGTTGTTGTCTTGAGTCAAAAGTTCCTCCGCGAATTGAATGTCATAATCGTCTTTTTCAACGGGTTCATGAGTAGAGGTGTTAGATAACTGAGTTCCATCCTCCTTGCGTGGGTCTAACGTAAGGTCGAATGTTTTTTCATGGTGGTCAAGACCGAATTCATCATCGTCAAACATATCCCGCGATCCTTCTCCACCGTCGTTCAAGATCTCCGCGGGTGAAGTGCCAATAACCTCAAATGCGAAGGTGTGGTCGTCCTCGCTATTCAACTTGCCATCCCACGAGCCCCAAGAGAATATTTCTGCGTTGACTGTCGACCCTGAGTCCGCGCCCAACTCTGTATAAAGTTACATGTTAATAATTTATGCAAAATCAGTCATAGGGTTCAGAAGATATATTTGTACGCATACCTTCCACGGTGTGTGTTTCTTTCAGCTCCAACTCCTCATCTGATTTTTGGAAATTGGACCCAGATTCTTCTGACGGTTCATGTAATGAAATTTCCTTGGGTTTTGTCCGTGCTGGTTTTGGCTCTGTACAGATAGTTGCTTCTTCCACAGGCACAACATCATTGGAACTTGAATTCAATAGTTTCACACCGTACAGGGTACAAAGTTTGCTGACGTCTTCCATGTCAAGTCCCTCAAGTTTGTTCATTCGTCCGCAGTATAAAAACTTGACAAAGGCTTTTACGGCAACATGAGAATATGAAGTTAAGGCGATCATGTCTTTCCTCACTCCTTTAGCTGTAGTCTCCGTCACTATTTCAGGATACAGCTTCGGACATCTTGCTTTGATTATAAACTTGTGGCATCGGATGGATTTTTCTTCTCTTCCATATACCGTGAGATCCGCATCGACTTTATTTACAAACATACGGAGCATATCATTAGCGATTTGGTTGAGAGCATCCACATCTTCCTGCGATAATGACCCTGGTGTCAATGTCAAATCCCGGTCTGATAACGATTGGGATTGGGACTGCAAAGGAAAATGAAAATAAATACCTTTTGAAACTGAACTGAATGTATTCAGTTCAAATGCAAACAAATTATAGACTTACAGCATTGCTTTTAGCCATCGATTCTTTGGTGAGGGAGTGGATCTTTTTTGGACGAAGCATTGTATCCATGTCCTTTGTCTTTACGCCTTCAGTGCGTTTTGAGATAACACTCTCTTTCCCTGCTTGTCCTGAATTGCCTTCAGCCGATTGTAGGACTTCCTTAACGTCTTGGTCAAGGGACTTTAGTATCTCGTGTATTCCTCTTCCATGATTATTGCTTGATGGTTCATCCGAAGAAGAAAGCTTCCACAAAGAACATTCCTGCATAATAGAGTTGGATAATTAACATTTTCAACAAATGTGAAAAATCTTAAATATGACACCACCGTACCTTGTCAGCAAAACTTTGAAGTCTTTCAGGAACACGCAGCTCCTTTGTAGTAGGTGCGGTTCGGACATAGAATTCTTCAACGGATGTTTTCATGTTCTCATCTAAAATATCGTTCAGCCGTCTTTCTATCAATGTCTTCTTTTCATTGCTGGAAGTTTTGAAAAGCGGAAGGTCTGCCGTGGGTTGCTTCTTCCCTCTCTTTTTAATTGGATTATCAGGTTTCAGCGTCACTACTTCGAATCTTTTACTTCCACCGTTATCCGGTTTGGTACTCGTTAAAACTGCCGAGCTAATTGATCTTGGAATTGGATCTGTGGGACTTGAAGACAAGAGTAGAAATGTGTCTTCCTTTTCTTTCTGTTCCCTACGTTGTACCTCTTCGTGTAATGAGGCTGACAACGCTATGGCCAATTCAATCTCCGGGTCCACTTTCGGTTTCCGTTGTCTTTTTGGTTTAATAACGTTGGTACCACCACCCCGACTTGGAGCATTCCCTTTAAATCCTGGGTATGAAATGCCCAAGTTCTCCCATTCCTTGATTTGCTTTTCCTGCAGTTGAAGGGCTTCAAAGATCTGGTTTGTCGGAAGATTCTTGGCGCACGCTTTTACATGAACGGTTCCAGTCAGTTTGTCATTAAGCTTCTTCCAACAAAATGGACAGAGGGACTCTGGCTTCGTAACTGGTGGCGCAGACGCAGCTGCCTCTTCTTTCTCAGCGTCCTTTTCCTTTCTGCTCTTGTCCGTCGGCCGTTTTATGTCCTCCTTACTGAGCTTGACTTTCCTCTCTTCGTCTTTGACCTTTCCGCTTTCAACTGATGAACCACCACCACGTGGAGGTAGTGGGAGTGGGGCCTTGACTTTAACAGAAGTTGAAGTTTCCCTGCATGATAATGATGCACTTGCACTACTTTGAGATTTACTCTTCCTGCCGTCAGATCCTTTGACTTCTTCACGCTCACACACGACCTTCACAGGCATCACTTTAAAATCGTCATCATCGTCGTCTTCATCCCAACTGGAGGGCTTCACCACGCTGCCTTGGACTTTCGAAGTTGATGATGACGACGAGGAGGATGATGAAATGGGCAGTCTGACGACAGGAGGCTTTCGATATTTTGCAAGCTTGCTCATTTTATTTTGTTCCGAGGGATTTTTCTTCACTGATTCAATTTGCCACACACAAAAAGTCTATTCAACACTAGTTACTCATATAAATACTACATACACAGGGTCCACAAGAAGCTACTATATTTATTATTGACTATTTTGTTGAGGTGGGGTGGATGAGGGACCAGCAGCACCATCCTCCTCTGATGAAGCCGTGGGAACAAGGGAAGGAGAGGTTGGCGGTGGGGTGACGAATCCGCTGTTAAATTGGAAGCCAAAAATGTTCTGCAAGTTAGAATACTTCCACGTCCTCCTTCGGGTGAAGTCTTGCGAGTCAATCTCTTCCCCAATCTTGTTCGTATTTTGGCGTTGGTGCAAAGGGGCGTGGATGAGGGCGCCGGTGTAATGCCTATTCGCATTTTTTTCTATCAACCACTGAGGCTGGTCGAAGACCCCCTCATCCCTATTTTTCTTAAACCTCTTGATCCCTGGGGCGAAGCTAAACAAAAAAACATGCGACCCCAGATTAACAAATGCAGTGTACAGGTCAAGTAGCTTTTGTTCTTACAGGCAAACAACAGCAGAAACTCCGAAGACGTAGACGACGAGAACACCGTACGCTTTCCGCCGGAGATAAAAAGCAGCACTGCCAGGGAAGTTGTCTTTGACGTATCCCATAACAGAGGTCGAGGTCAATAATGTAAAGATGGGGTCAAAAGACTAGGAGGGTGCACTGCTCACACCATTTTTTGTTTTTGTTGTAAAAAAATTGACTTCACTTTTTTTACAACTGATGAAACAAAAGCAACTCGTGTTTTCTCTTCCCACGGCTCGATATGGGGCAACTGGATGCAAAAAATGTAGTTTGTATGAAAATGAATGTATTTTTCGATTTGGCATTTTCCAAGCAATTTATTCTGCACAAAAAATGTATCAATTAAATACTACTGTTATTACAATTTGACACTAGGCCCTATCTTAATCTTACGAGGTACTTAAAGCAAAGCGACTTAATGAATAATAATATGGTGCTTGGACCAATCTACGAAGTCTAATCTATAGTCTTTGCTGCTTGAAACGAAACGAAAGTACGATACATACATCTAACCATTTTTGTAAGGGGACACTCGTAAATAAACGGAGGAGGAAGTAGAAATTAATGAAACGTATAAATCATAGAAATATTTTACAAACTACAATACTAATTACATACACACAGGATTGCGACGCGGCTTACAATTTAAGATTAAGTAATCAAAACCCCTCTGAGATCTGATTAAGGTCACTGACAATGTCGGTAATAAGACCGAGAGGACCTCCTCCAAGGGCATTGTCCGCAACTAAATTGAAAAGGGCTTTGGAATTATTGTCCCCAAATGTGGGGGCTACGCGAATTCTTCGAGCGCCATCGGATTCCTCTGTGACTGAGCTGTTTGGCATGCAGTTGAGGCCGTCTGCCGTAACCTGGATGAGTACAAACAAGAATTTTATGTAACTTGATAAGATCAAAGCAACTCACGCTGTATAATTTCACTTACAAGACATTTTGGTAGATTAATTAAAATTATATTCGGCAATGCGGCAAATCCATAGCTCACGGACACGTCAGTCAATGAACGGGCGCAGTTGATTTCCAGTATTCTCAATTCTGCAAGAATGATGCAATTTATACTTCTATTTCTATCGTAGAAACTAGTATTATGATGAACCTACCTTTCAAATCACCAACGAAGGGGTACTTTCTCAACGATTGGATATTTGGATGCGTCAAGTCTTTTTTGTCGAGCAATTCCCGACAGTCCTCTTGACTAAGTCCAGTAATACCAGCATCAGTTAGGGAAAGATGTTTTCTATTTTCCGATGGCTTAATCCTCAAACTTCGTAACGTTTTCATGGACTTGCATATGACTCTAAATGCTAAATCGTCGATGCGATCTTCTGATATTTCCAGACAATTCAAATGGGGAAAGATGTTTGCCATTTTCTGTAAACACTCCCCATCAATAGCTCCCAGAGTGACTTCTTCCATGACCGGGTGTATTTTCGGAAGAGGATGTTTGCTAACGGTGATCCACCAGTTGATCCAGTATGTACATTTGCAATTGAATTTTTCAAGCAAGGGCAATCCGTTCAATACTTCCAAAGAAGGGAGAAATTCTTTATCAATTGTGAGAGTTTTGAGTGCGGGGAGATCCATAGGAAGTGGCACAAGTTGAGAAGTGTCATGGACGACACCCACTGTCAAAGGATCATTGACACCACTAATACTGAGTACTTCCAACGTGTGCCTCGCACTGTCTAAGAGCTGTGCCAACTTCTTCATTCGCCCGTAGTTCCCTTTTCCAACATTGACAAGCTTCAGTTTCTTCAGTTTGAGTTTCATTATGGAGAGTGATTCAAAAATATCACTTTGTGAAGGAAGTTTCTCCTTGGACAATTTTACTTCTAAATTTCGGAGAGAATCCCAAGAAATGTCCTTGAATGAAGACGGTTGACACCGCCCCAAGACTGACAGTCTTAACGACATCAAATTTGGACACATGACTGGAAGAGAATGCGTCGAAGTAATTTCATTCAAGTCGTCCCAAATGAGCTCCTTTAAATAGGGGAGAACGAGACCGGGGGAGAAGGAATTAGAAGTTATTTGATCTAAAAGTGACACTTGCATTCCTCCAACATTTCTTCGTGGAAAAGCGTCGTACGTCTTCACAGATAAGTGATCTAAATATGGCAGCTGCTTTAGTACTGAATACAGCTCTTGCGATGTGGCACCACACTCATCAACCCTCAGACTGCTCAACGTGTCTCCAAAGTGGTAGACCAGGCGCTGAATATTTTTGTTTGCCAAAGATGTAGAGAGCAAAACGACGGTGGCAATGTTGACGGAATTGCCATTCAGCTTCTCCTCAATGAGGCTGCTGACCTGTGCGTAGTCTTCGTCATCCGCAATCACAATTGATTTTCTTTTCATCTCACAATGAGTCATTTCTTGTGCCCAAAGTCGACATACGTTCTTGCAAGTCTTCAAGTCCCTCAAGGGCAAGTATCCGGCGATAATCTCCAGAATCTGAGATATGAATAAATAGTGTCAAAAGGCCTGAAGGAGTAAACGTAGGGCTAGGATTAAACTTACATATTCATTCGAGAGTGGAGAGGTTTGTGCCAAAGGCCCAAAACCGGTGGACTTGGGGTCCCCTTGTTCCACATTTTCCTCATCCCCTTCGTGTTGTGCACCACTGCAGCGGTGGTTGCAGAAATGGTTCCTTGCCTTTTGATGAAGTTCAATTCCCTTTAGTTTAAATGTGTACAACCCTGCAACAACGACATGAAAATAATTAACCCAAAGTCCTCGCAAAAGAAGGACAAGAAAGAAGGCCTTACGTTTTTTCAGACTTTTGAGCTCTGCGGACAATTCTTCGAAAGAATTTCTTTGTTGCTGACCACCTTGAGCCATTTCGGTCTGTTTATTTACATCCGTCCAGCTCCGGACAGAAAAAGTCGTCTTTAAAATAGGCTTCTTATTTTTTAAAAAAACTGAATCAAGTCAATTCATTAAAAACCAAGCAAATTACTTTGCTTGCTCCAACTGAAAGTAGTGACCTCAAAGAAAAAGACTGACTGCTCGCTCACACATTCCACACAGCACAGCTGCTAAAACACCACTATCACCACAATGCATCAGGTCGGATCCACTGTCGATGTCCCAATGCCAATTGCTTTAAAGAATGATAATGTTTGTGTTCAACACACTAAAATTTTATTTAAAAAATTCAATCAACCGACGACACTAAATGTCTACAATAATACAGAGCATAAGAATATGTAAGTTTGCGTAAAACTGCGGAATGACGAGGAGGAAGGATTAAATTGCGGTTCCACGCTCGAGATTGTGTTTGATCTCTGATGTGTACTGTCCGTAAAATCGTTCCAATTTCTTGTTGAATTTCATGTTCCTCTCGTTGATGTAGTCAATGTCTGCTTCATCATTATGCATCCGCCGTCTGCTGAATTTCTCCCTCTTCTCAATCCTAAATAATGGAAAAAATAGTTAGGTCAAAAACTAAGACAAGTCGACAGTCAACTTACTGTTTCTCCAAGTCGTTAACCATCCTATCAATATTTTCAGGCTTGTCTTCATGAAGACCGTGGATGAGTGTGTTGCATCCTGCGTAGAAAGCCTCCTCCCCCACCCTCTCCTTCTCCTTTTGATAGTCCCCCATGTCCACCTTCATGTTTTGCACGAGCCTATTATGCTGTCGCACCGTGGCTGCTTCGTAGGTTGAAAATCCTTGGTCCGGATTCTTCTTCCGCGATTTGAGACGCTCTATTTTTTCCAACTCGTCCGCTTGCACCCCCATCAATTTGTACCTGTCGTACTCAATCCCTTCTTCCTCACATTTCGCCCGAGCCTCCTCCTCATTCAAAATCCATTCCGCTCGTCTTTTCCTGGCTTCAAAATTTGCTGGCAGGTTGGCTCTCCTCTCCTCTTCCTGGACTTCTTGGTGGTTCAGCTTCTTGGCTTCATTCTAGAGAAAGCAAAGGATTATGTAATTTCGTGCAAATGTAAAAAAAATGATGTCTTACTCGTTTGCTGTGTAATTCACGCAACTTGGCCAATCTTTCAGCATGTTTCGCTTTGGTATTCATCTTGTCCAAGGCAAGGGAAGACTTGGTCGACGACGAAGGTCCAGCCTCACTCATTTTCTAGTTTTTAAAGTCCGGAGTACTTTTCAAATTAATTTTTACTTTTAAAATATTTATTTTGGAAAGAGATTGTTTTTGTTGTTTTCGTTCACTAACTCCATCTGCTCTGTCTCAAATACCTCCACCTTTCACCAATCAACGTTGGATTTTGTACAACAAAGCGGCAATTGCAATCATCATTCATCTACTTTTTGGAAAGAAATACCATTTTCCTAAGATTTTGTTTGACCTTTTCCAGGATAAAAATTCAATCCGTTAAATATTCGGTTCGTGAGCCTTGGCAAGGAGGAAGGATGATCCGCCGATCCCCAACGAGAATTGAGTTGAAGCTCGAGGACTTGAATGACTTTGAGTACATTCAAAAGTTGGAGAAGAAAAAGAACCCTTCAGGAGCTGCATCGTCCTTGACAGAGACCCAGAAGTTAAGACAGGACAGAATTGGCCTTGGGTTCAGGCCCATCAGATCCTCCAGTAACGTTGGACTTTCTGCCCTTCCTCAAAGTGAGTTTTGGTGAAGGTATTAATTAATTAATGAAGAAAGACCATTATTTTTTATTATAAATTATTCTTTCCGCAGGTATTATCTCTGCACCAGCCGTGCCCAACCCTAGCACACCTGCGCCTACTACGCCGGCAGTGGAGGGACTGTCGTCTGTCTCTGACATTGCTGTCCCGGCTACTCCAACCACCAACAATGATACTACACCCGTGTCCATGATTGTGGACGACAGTGGGATGAGTGGCCGGCTTGGGTTGTTGGACGAAAGTAGCAGTAGGACTCCGGCTAGCAATAATGTATCTAATATGAGTCTAGATGAGTCTTTGTAATTTTAAGATCAGGTTGTGTCAGTCAATCATCATTTTTATGCTCTATTTTTTTGGAATTTGTAATACAATTAAATGTACTACCTATTGTAAGACCTAGATTTAATGTAAGGTAAGAGGGACGCACTCCAGAGCATTCAGCGTCATCATAGCCATATTACTTGTTGTTGTGCAAGCAAAGGTTTTCCAAATACAAATCAATATCAATACTCCTCCAAAGTTGATTGATGACCGTTTATCTATTCCTGGAGAAGGAAAGGTTTCTTTTAAGGTTTTATCTCAAAACCACACTGTCTCAGTCAGTCATTAAACGGTTATTTATTAGTCGAGGCAAAAGAGAACATAAAAGAAATAGATGCATAGGGGTGGATGTGTGTGTAGGAAGGAAACGATGTCACAAAAATGTACACTTATGCCTAAGTCGGTTATCAATTAGAGAGAAGGATATGGATGAGGAGGAGTACCTTCTTCCATGAATACTTAATGAAAAGAAAATGTGAACTGAATAATACATACAAGAATCTCAGTTAACTCCCCTCCCAAATGCAACATTTATGTATGTCTCTCTTCTGAGATAGTGAGAATTGACTGTGGTGAATTCATTCATTATCTCTTATTTCTTCCAGCTCATCATCCATCCATCCATCCTCCATTTCCACCCTGCACCCAATACCCAATTCATACCATACACACATCCATCTATTAAACACGCTTTTGAATTGACCCAATAATAAAGTGATTCATTTCCAATATCAATAGACATTATTATTATTATTGGTGGGATCAATTATATTTTCAAATGCAATCCACGTTGAGGGAGAAGAGACCATATTGGAGAGGAGCTATTCTATCTAGTGCAGGTTGTGTGGAGGAGAGAGAGCTATTAATACAAAAGAAAAGTGCAATATGTTTTCTGTGAGTCTCTACCTAATTATCAATTGGTTGGTGCATGTATTGCAGTGTTAGAGAAATTCGTTAGAAAAAGCTGTTGTTGCACGAGCAATTTAAGTGGGACACGAGAATTGGAATTGGAATTGCACGAGATTTGCCAACATTGCATGTGGCTACATAACTGGGGACTGTCTTATCTGGTACGTGTTGGTGATCTATCTATGGAGCTTTCACCAAATGTCCTCATCTCGACCTGGTCTGGTCCTGGTCTTGTCTCAAAGGTGTCATGGAGTGGATGTGTGGATGACGTGTAGTAAAAGTGGTTCTGGACTAAGTGGAGTCGTTGTTTTTGTCACTTATCCAATTTTTAAAGTGAGATTCAACTTCTCCGCTTATTTCGACCATGGATTTGTCAACGTCAACGCCAAAAATGGAAGAGTCACAAGCGTTTCAATCAATGGAATCCCTAGCCTTGGGGCAAGGTGATACAAGCCGAAAACCAGGAGTCCATGATGTCCATATTGTGTTGAGACGAGACCCCTATACATTCGGAGATTGAGGTCAATTTAAACTCTCAACAGTTTCGACTG